>VWZT01000567.1:93904-135720 GCA_013397055.1 Pachycephala philippinensis
AAAAAGATCCTACACGTGTCTGTCTGCTCTCAGTGCAGCCAAGGAACTTAAAACTTTCCAAAAACTTACTATAATGTTTGAAGTCTTTGTAGTAAGCTCTTTAAAACTTTTCCTAGGTTGTAGGAGAGCAGGTATATCTACGTGTGTGGGTTTTGTTTGGGTTTTTTTAGATAGCTGAGCAGAAGCATCCAGTAGGACACAGTCTTCTTTTTGTGGCATATTAAATGAGATTTTGGGGAATGAATAACAGCATATTAAATAAATAACAGTAGGACTAGAAAATAATGAAAAAAAAAACAGGGTTAGATAAAAAATGGGGCAAAATAACACCCGGTCTGAACAGAGAAATGTGAGTTATCTGAGAGAAAAGTGCTGTTATTGTAGGAAAACTGTAGAAAATGGCAAAATCAGGAGTCCCTGGGCCTGATGAGCCACAGTTCAGATCACCACACTAGCAGTCTTGTTTGGTGAGCTTATTTTGGGCTGTGCATTCAGAGAGAGAATGCAGCAGATCAGCAGAGGGGTAACACATCGGTGACACACGAGTGGGAGCTCCTCTGAAATCCAACCTCTGCCAAAGGCACAAGGCCTGGTCTGGAGATGCAGTGCAAGATGAGATGGTCTGCCTGGGAGGTTTTTTTACCATGAAATTTGCAAATAACTTTCAAATATCAAATTATTTAATTTTTAATTTGGGGAAAAAAAAAAAAAGTCTGTTACATGTTTATTCAAGTATCTCTGAAAATCTGCTTTTGCCATATAATGGAAAGAAAGGTGGTGAGGTTGAACACACACTGGTGTGGACTGGAAGTTCCAAAATCTTGTGCTACATGTGCTGCTTACAAAATAATTTGTGAAATCACAGCCCTGCAGGCAGATCTTCTAAAAGAGTTAATTGCATTTTTCTCTTGAATGCCTGTTGGTCAGGTGGTTTTTTTTTTGGGTTTTTTTTTGAGTTATGGATCCACTGCCTTTAAATGAGCCAGCACTTTCACATACCTTGGAAATGATCTGTAAAAACCAAAAAGGAGTTTATGGCAGCCAGACACCATTTAGAATAGTATGTCCAGATGTTATTCTACTGGTAATTTTCAGAATGCTAATATCAAAAGTAATCATAAAACGGATTTTAAAAAACAGTAGAAATAAAGGATTCTGGTGAGCAGGCAGGAAAAACAGCATGTATTTCCTACAGTAGAGGGGGGCCAGGAAGATAATTAGATTAAGCACCTTTCGTATGAGGAAAGGATGAAAGAATTGGGATTGTTCAGCCTGGAGAAAAGGCTCCAGAGTGACCTTATGGAGGCTTTTCAGTACCTGAAGGGGCTGCAGGAGGGACTTTGGACAAGGCCTGGAGACAGGACAAGGGGGGATGGCTTTGTTCTGACAGAGTAGGATTAAATTGGATATCGGGGAGAAATCCTTCCCTGTGAGAGTGGGGAGGAGCAGGGTGCCCAGAGAAGCTGTGGCTGCCCCTGGATCCATGGAAGTGTCCAAGACCAGGCTGGATGGGGCTTGGAGCAGCCTGGGACGGTGGAAGGTGTCCCTGCCCATGGCAGGGGGTGGAACTGGATGATTTTTAAGGTCCCTTCCAACCAACCCAAACCATTCTGTGGTTCTATCATACACAAAGATGCATCAGAGGGGAAGACTGGGGAGATGAAGAAGGGAAGAGTGGGTAATGCTGAAATACCAGGAGGGAGGGTGACAGGCATGCCAGGGTGATGCTGCTTCCTCTTGCCTTTCCTCCCCAACTGAGCTTTGTGCGCACTGTCCTGCTCTGTCCCAAACACGATGCTCTGGAGATGCTGATATCTTCTGGCTCCTGAGAGGTGTTGACCTTTTATAGCAGCAAACAGAAATGTGGGGGGACCACAGCACAGGGAATTGCTGTGCCTTCTGAGCAGGGTGGGACTGCAGCACAGGGAACTTCTGAGCAGGATGGGAGCAGCAGCACAGGGAAATGCTGTGTCTCTGAGCAGGATGGGACCAGCAGGGCTGACCTGGCACTGGGGGGAATTTTGGGAAGCACCCGATACTAAACAGATGGGCAGGGCAGCTTGGAGGTGGCACAGGAGTGGGAGATGATAAGATGTGGAAATCACTTTGTAGAAACAGAAAAGTTGATGCTTTAGTGTATGTGCAGCAACAGAGTGAAATGTGTTGTTCTGTATTTTGGACATATGTAATCAAAAATTGACAAATTGTGCAATGAAGAGAAAGTTTTTCAGTTGTACTTTGCTTTTGAAACAAATTAGCCAAGATTTGCTTATTGCCTGTGTGAAGCCGGCCCTGTTTTGCCCGAATATAGGTAGATAGAGACTTTTTCCATAACAAATTCTAAAAAGAGTAAACTTCTCACTAGGAGCTCAGCTGAATCGTTTATAGGTATTTAACACATTTTCAGCTGCTCTGTAGCTCCTGGAAAGGTAACATCCATGTGTTACAATATTTCCTCGCTTTGTTACACTTACCTTACTGCCCCTCTCAAAGGGTGTGGAAAAGGTTGCATGTAATTTTTGTATTCAGTTTCCTTTGCAAACTAGGTAAGAAATGATAAAGTCTTTAAACTAAATGACATATTTTCATGTTTTTTTTTAAAATCCTGCCTCTCACTAAAACCCCTTAAAACAGTGGAAAACAAAACTTTGTATAAAATATAATCTTGTATTTTGGATTCAGTGTTCCGTGGAAGCTTTGTAAAGCAGGAATTGATTTATTTAAAACAAGCAGTGCTTTAATTACCACGCTGATTAGCGCTCCAGTATTTTTTGCCTGCCTGCATTTTATCAAGGCATACCTGAATAGAAAATAACTTCTTTATACGTAACTGATTCGTGGCACTGCATCTTCAAAACTTTCTGGGTCTTTGATTTTCTCTACGCTGTTCGAAATCCATGAACTCTAAAAAGGCAGCAGTTTTACTGTTAATAGAAAAGAGGAGACAGTCACGCAGAGCATCTTGCTGTTCCCCAGAGCTGCTGTGCACGGCATTATTAAAGACTGTGTTTCTCTGCTGAGATGCCCCAAGGTGACCATAGAGGGAGTGACATTAAGGTTTCACATGATAAACAGGGTTTGCTGCCAACGAGGGGAAGAGGGAGAACTTAGATGTTATTTAACAATGGAAGGAAATTCATTTAGAATGAGAAATAGCTAGATTGGGGAAGAGGATGGCGTAACACTGATGGTAGGAGTTGGTAGAAGGCACAGCTAAGACAAGAAATAAATGGCCAGATGGAAACCCAACAATTTTTATCTCAGTTGAGATAACTACTTTAAGTATAAACAGGAAATGATAGGGAAAAGCTGGGCATTCATAAATAGAAGTAGTATGTGAAAACAGTTGGATGCAAGAGCAAATTGTGAATTGAAACCTTAATAAACAGTGATTTCTGATTGGGGATGAATCTACAAATACTAATGTTTAACCCAGGGGGCAGCTCAGCCTGCAGGGCTTTGTTCACCTCTTCAGGGCAGTCCCATTGTTTACAGAGTGACAGAAAATGCACATTGTGTCAGGCAGTGGTACCACGGTGTACAAATCCCTACATGCTGCTGTTGATTACACTGTTCCAGTACACTCACATCTGAGCTCAAGGCAAGCTGATATTTAGTATAACCTGATTAATACACTTAATATTTATAGGTGTCACCGGCCTCTGCTTTGAGGCAAAGATTTTAGCGTGAAGCATTTCTTTGTTCTCTTAAATGCTAAAAAGATGAGCTGGTGCAGCACAGGTTTTGAATAGAATTCCAGAACAGGTTTTGAATAGAATTCCAGCTCAAAGTGCTGTAATGGAGAGTCACATGTGCTTCCAAAAGGATTCATATAAGTGTACGTTTTAAATAATATTTTTTTTACTGATTGCTTAGCATTTCTTGTCAGCTAGGTGTACCATGTACACTGAAGTTGCAGAGGTGCAACAGGAACAGAGCATTTTCTCCTGTGAGCTGATCCTGTGTGCTAATACTTTGTTCCTTTAATCCTTTGCATTTTGGGGGAAATGGGATTGGTGTCACTGTTACAGTTCCCTTACTCTTACCTACTACAGTAATTTTGCTGTATTTACCTATCAGAAGCAGCTGGTGCATTCCTTCTAGAATAACACAATAATCTCTTTGTAGCTGTCAGTTCATACCTCTGTAATCTGACAAAATAGATTCCTGCTCAGGCTCACAACACGTCAGTCTTGCCTCTGATGAGGAGAGTTTCATCTTGCTGCTCTAGATCATCTTTGTGATGCCTTTCAATAGAAGATATCCCCTTCTTTCTGATACAGTTTATCAATTCCACGACCCATGGAAGATGGAAATCACAGTTCTTCATCACACTTCAAGCATCATATTTCATATTTGCAACTGGTTATTTCTGAGCCTCACAGCAGTCTTGGATCAAGTAACTCATATCACTGTCAAGATCAGGAATGGGAGATCTGTTTTATGTAGAAATAAATCTAGGAAGGTAGTTGAAATTGTAGGCTGAGAGTAGATTTGCAGTTAAATGTGTATCAGAAAGTCATAATAATGAACTCTTTGTTGATAATCCTGTTGAAAGCAGGGATACAAATTTGGAAGTCAAAAGCTGTAAGAGTGGAGAAGGCCAACACCCATTCTCTGGTCTGTTTGTGTTTTGATGCTCCACCAGTTCTGCCTGTGGGGTTCAGTACGCGGACAAAAAGCAAGACAGAATGGATAATGTCCATATAAACTCAGTGCACAGTGACACAGAGTTAGATTTTCTTATCACAGGTGCTCACCAGATCAACTTCACTGTCCCAAACACGAGCTGCTTGAACCCATCATTCCTGTCCTTTTTGCTGCTGTCATTCCTCCCAGTGGGAGCTGAAGCAGCCACCCTCCCTTTTCCTCTCAAACCACGTCCCACAGCTTGTCACACTGGAATTAATGTGGATTAAACCG
This sequence comes from Pachycephala philippinensis, assembly GCA_013397055.1. NCBI lineage: Eukaryota > Metazoa > Chordata > Aves > Passeriformes > Pachycephala > Pachycephala philippinensis. Next base: position 98,828 of record VWZT01000567.1, read on the forward strand.
ATGTGGCTGATTCTTTGTGGGGCTGCAGCAGCGTGAGAGGACAGGGAAGTGGTGTGTTGGCCCTTTCAGGAGGTCACAGGAAGCCTGGGGTGGTTATCAACATCTGCATTCTGTGATAAAACTGCCAACACAGAGCCTTTTTTCTGCATGTAAACAGATATTTATGAATATTGTCATGTCTTATGGAATGTTGTAGTTAAACACTAACACAATTATGGAATTTCAACTTAATTTCTCTTAATTTTTCTACAAATCAAAAATTATTTGTAAATTTATTGTAACCCTCTAATAGCAAAATATTCTTGTACTTTTTGATTTCTTTTTTTTATTAGCAACCCTTTCTAGTAATTGTGTAAGGGAAATATGGCTGAGTTGTGGAAGATGGCTATTCAAGATTCCAAGAATTTTTGTTTTACAGATTTATAGACACTCAGGAAAATACATGGTTCAGATAGGAGATTTCTTTACTTCCTCATCAGACAAGACCAATAACTTTGCAGTATTTCATTCTTCTCATTGAGGAAATGCTAGTTATTCAGTGACATTTCAAGACTAATTGCCACAAAAATAAAATTACACTCATATTGATGTTACAGGTAACAAGAGTACTTAGGTACCTAAAACTGAGAAATTATGTTAAACCAGATCCCAGATGTGACAGTGCTTATGGACAAGGTCAAAATAAGATGCATGTTAAGAAAGCATTTGAGGGTTGGTTTATTTAAATTATTATGGGTTTCTTTTCCTTCTCATTGTCATGTAGCTTTAGACTAAGATTTTGAGTTTCCTTCTCATTGTCATGTAGCTTAGACTAATATTTGAGTTTCTACTTGGAGAGGGGGATGGTTTGTTTTTCTGACTTCCCAATCCTCTGGAAAAATTCCAGCCCCACCTGGGTGTGATCACGTGCAGCTGCTTTATCGGAGGGGTTGGAGCAGGTGATCTCCAGAGGTCCCTTCCCACCCCATCCACTCTGATTCTGTGGTCTCACCCAGCACAACTTTGCAGGAAAAGCTGGCTTTCACCCTTACTGGGATTTCTCAGATGGATTTCGCTGCAGACATTTGTGGGTCAGTACTGTCTCTTCTTTCCCATTTGGTGTGCCAGCATAGAAAGGGAAGTTAATGGATTTAGGGAGCTCAAAAATAGATTGAGGAAGTTTTTTTGCTTTGGAGTTGTGCTCCAGTCAAGCTCTAAGGTCACTCTCTAGTGCTTGTAATTTAATAGATAGGGAGAGCTGGACATGTTGTCTTTCTAAGGTAATTTTTAGCTGCCCTTTGAAAGAGGGTTTTTTTAGGACAGACAGGGATGCTGAGTACTTTTGTCCTAAGTCCATAGTGGCAGTGGGGGAATAGGTCAGAGCCAAAACATCTTTCCCTTTTTAGTTTGCTGATAGAAGATCAGTGTTTCGGTTAAAGTTAACACATCTTCAGTTTTTTCACATGGGTGGTTCCCCTTGGGTGCTTTTCCACCTGAGATGTGGTTAATTACCAGCTGAAGTTTTTGTGCTTAATAAGTCTATTTTCATTATTTTACGCTGTAGTCGAAAATACACCTTCCTCCAAATCCTCCACCCCATTTCCCCATTTTTCTTGCTATCCAAAGTATCAAAGTATATGATTTTTTAGAGAAGGTCTTTTGCTAGAATAAAAATATTGCTCGGTAGTAATTTGTCTCAAGAGATCTGGACAGACAAGTGGTCATCTGCGAACATTGTTTTGAAGAAGTCCCTGGGTCTGAGCTTTAAAAGGGAAAAACAGCTGATTTGCATTCCTACAGCTGTGAGTTAGTGTCTGTGAGGAGATAAAACTCCGCTTCTGACTGGTGGGAGTGAGTCAAGAGTCAAGGTAATTGCCTCTTGTTGGTTGATACCAGGCTCCTTTAGGGTGGTTTATGGCATTATTGCTGTAAAACTGTCAGGTTCCGTTATCCTGATGTCCCTTTGGGGATTGAGTGAGGACTGGAGGAGAAAGTCTTGCTCCCAGGCACAGCGAGTTCAGTGAGTTAGGCTGAGGGACAAGTCGGTGTCTCTTTCTGCATCCGAGGCTCTGATTTTCGCACTAGCTGTCACGAAACAATAATATATAACTTAGCGTGTTTCTGAGTGCAGAGGATGATAGACTCCAGCTGCAAGGCACGAATCTGTCAAACGCAGAGCTCCACTTCATCTATCTCAGCTGAACATTATCTTTTGCTGATGTCCGGATGGATCAGTTTGCTGCTCAGCACAGATGTGGGGATGCTTTCTGAGCACAGAAGGCTCTGGGTTTGTTTACACACTCCGTGTGCATGGCAGCACAGAGAAAGGAATGTTTTCCCAACAGACATGGAGAAAACAATTGTATCATTTATAAGGAATTGCCAATTACATGATCTATAATGCTCTGAATGGATAACCACAATAAAAGCACTGAAATACCCTTTCTAAATGAAGTTATACTTTGGTTTGCATGGATGCGTGCTATTGGAACTGCAAACATGCAGTGCCACGTGAAGTTACAAAAACATGTCTGTTTTTCCCAGCAAACATGGAGAAAACAATTGTGTAATTTATAAAAAATTGCCAGTTACATGATCTGTAAAGCTCTCAATGAATAACTACAATAAAAGCACTGAAATACCCCTTCTAAATGGAATTATACTTTGGCTTGCACGGATGTGTGCTATTGGAACTGCAAACATGCAGTGCCACGTGAAGTTACAAAAACATGTCTGTTTTTCCCAACAGACATGGAGAAAACAATTGTATCATTTATAAGGAATTGCCAATTACATGATCTATAATGCTCTCAATGGAGAACCACAATAAAAGCACTGAAATACCCCTTCTAAAAGAAATTATGCTTTGGTTTGCATGGATGCTATTGGAACTGCAAACATGCAGTGCCACGTGAAGTTACAAAAGGTAACAAAAGTGCACTCAGGACAGGTTATGCTGCACCCCGAATCTTGCTACTGTCTCAAAATCTACCATATTTTAAAGGTGTCATATTTTTGTACATCATGAAAGAAAGAGGAGCATTTTTCAGATGCTGTAAGAGTTACTGCCGTGGTGCTGGGCCATTATTTTTGCATATTCTGTGTCTTTATCTGTGAATAAAGATGCCTCTCTTTGGCCCTTATTTTATCTTTAAAGAATGACCTGACACAGGTGTCTGAATTTCAGACCATTTATTTACAAATTATGTTATTGCATTTGCTTGATAAACTGGTCATCATCAATGTATCCAACAGGATCTAAACTTTTTTGGTAATTTTTGTAGTTAAAAAGTTTGTCACTAAACTCAAATCTTATTAAATAAGAGCCTTATTACTAAAATCAGCAATAGCTGCCACCATCCAAGCATGAAATATATTACATTTGAAGACCATTATTTCTTCAACCAAATTAAAAACAATTATCACAAGTTCTACAAGAATATCAACTAATGGTTACTGCATGTACTGTGAAAGTTCTTTGAATCCATTGTAATTCTCGTTTCAGAATAATTTTGCAAGGATTATTTTTTTCTGCTTCCTTTACTTTATGGTAATGGATTCATCAGTGCATAGCTTACTTGTGTTTTGGATGGCTGTCATGAGAAACCACAAATTAGGTTTCCAGCAGATCCTAATATTATTCTGATAATTAAAAATTCCAACTTATTAAGGAATAGCTGTCTTTTTTCACGTGCACTTATGAGGTTATTGAAAAATTCTGCTATTTTCAAAATGTTGAGTGAAGAAAAGAAAAAAAAAAGGTGAATGTTAATAGCAAAAGATTTTTCTTTTGTCCAACTCACTTTTCTAAGACCTCTTCTTTTGGCAGGGATGAAGATTTGAAGATTTCCAATTTTTAGGATATGTTTTGAAAATAGGAGAAGTCATTTCAGTTTGTCCTGGTTTAAGTTGTCATAAAATACACAATTAAAATATTAAAGTAGCTTTTATGATAATAACATGTTCTTGATTTTAACTTTACTTTTAGCTTTCTAATATTCGATTTTAGTAATAAAAATTTAAATAATTCTAGCTAGTTTTCCCCCTAATACACTGTATATAATACTTTCCTTCCTTTCAAGTGGAAAGAGCTATCAAAGAATATATTTAAATCAAGTGTCAGCTACGGTTCATGGCACTTGACTGCATTAGTACAGTTATTTTTATTCCTGAAGTAAAGGTGTATTGCAAAATAATGTATATTCTCTAACCCAGAAACATAATTGGTCTGAACACTCAAGTCCCACAGAGCTTTTGAAGCTGGGACATGTAGCAAAGACTATTTCAGACAATTCTGAAGAAACAAAAAGAAACATTGCTAAAAGAAATGAATTCTGAGTCATCAGCTGTCACTATTGAAATACATTTTTCTCTCATTGTGCTGTAATTGCTGGCTCTATTAATGTGATGTATTCTTGCTTTGGTTATTGCTGATGTTCCAAAGTCGAATAATTGTAGTTTTTTCTCTGCTTTTTCAAGCAAATTGACGTTTTCTGGGTTTTTTTCTTTTCTTTTGAGTCAGGATATTCCTCTGCGCTTTTCAAACTGGGATATTATGTGGCTTTTTCACTGGGAGCATACATTTTCCTCTTCATTTTAACCCCAGCCGTATAATTTTTATCCTCATTTCCATTGGGGATTTTTCAAGACAATTTGTTGCAGCAGATTTAAAGGTATAAACAAATGAGTAACTTCTATATTGTTCCCCATCCTGCTTCCCATCTAATATCAAAAATAGTACTCTGGCACTTACATATGAGTTTTTTGTGAATTGGGCTTTGTTGGGAAAGCCAAGAAATATTGTGAATACCACAATTTGAAAGTCAGTCTTAAAAACAGACCCTAGAACAGTGATAGAACTTTCCTGCTTTCCAGTGTTGCACACTTTTTATTGTTTTACGTAAATGAAGTATTTGTCCATGATGAAAACCCAAGATACTGTCTTTGCTTGTACAATATCAGAACTTGAATGAGTTCCTTGAAGTTTCCGGATCACCTTTTTGTAAGATTCTACATTAATGCTTATTTTTAAACTCTGATTAAGTCCAGTCCCTCCCTCATAAAAGCCTGTCATTTGAATAATTCAAGCCTTCAACTGCCAGCGTCATCCAGAGCTCTTAGCAATGAAGTTCAGTGTCTAAGTGGACCTTTGGCAAAGCTAAAGAGGAAAACCTGTTAGTGTGTGTTTTAATATCTGTTTTAGTACCTGCTTCTGATATTTTTATTGTTTTGAAGTGCATTATGTTAAGGTGTTACGACCTTTGCTGGACACCTTCATTTATCATCTGAACTGGACTTTGGTCTTTTCAGTCTTTGGATGTCTCTGTTTTCAAAGTCTGCGGCTTCCTCACAAGGGGAAGAGGAGGGGCAGGCACGGATCTGGGCCTGACCTAAGGATGGCCTTGCAGGATGAAAATGAGTTTCCTCTGGTCTTGTATCTGTCTAACATTTGATATCAGATGCTTGGCAGAGATTGTAAGAACAGCACCAGCATATTTTCCCAAACTGTTCCTGAGCTTCTGCTGATGCATCACTGCCAGTTTGAGACTCACAGATTTCTTACCCAGCAGTGGTGATTCTAATATTCTTATCTGTTTTTTTTTTTCTTTTCATACGTGCAGTTTCTCCAGTTGTATTTTGAACCTATTTTGTAAAAATTCTAAATTGTAAAATTTGAGCATTCAGAACATTGGCAAAATTTTAGACACTACATTGTGTGATGATCACTTGTTTTAATTTCTGCTTACATCAGTCTGCTGGTAGCATTCTTATACCATGAAAACAGCCCTGTCTTTGAAATGTGTCTTGGATGCAGGGATAAAAGAATTCAACTTTTATTATTTAACTTAAAAAAGGAATACAGTTTTATAGGCTCATGGAGGAGATCAAAAACTGTACAGACATTTTTCACAAATATCCACGCCCGTTTCATTACATTAAGTAGAAATAAAATTAATTTGTTTTAGATTTAAAACGTGTATATGCTTGAGCTAAAAATGGAGTAAAGGTCAGAGATACAACCAGAACTGGTTCTGCTACCCAGTGGTAGAAAACTTTGCATTACTAAGGAATATGGTTTTCTCCTAAGTTTTCCTATGTTAAGGAACTGGAAGAACAGTCAAGCCTTTTTCAGAAGTGATTTTACCTTTGTGCAATTAAAACCTGTGTGGTTTACATCCTTCCATATTATTTATTAACTTTAATAATAACTTCAAAGTTATTTGATGATGGAGTGTATGATTTAGGGTTCCAGTTGGCTGAAAATCTCTGTCCCAGGCTTCAAACCTTTCCCAGTCAATGGTGTGTCTGTGGCTGTTGAAATCCTGTCTTAACATCCAGGGCACTGGAAGAAATGATAAAACCATCACTCTCCTCATCACCCTTGTAATATTCAGACAATACTGAAACAGTTCCTACAAACAGGAGTGAAGTCTTTCAGAATCTATTTTGAATGTTGTTTTAAAGTTCAGCTACATATTTGTCACAGCACAGCATATGCTTCAGGCTCCTGAGTTTCACAAGCAAGGTAGAAAAGAAAATTCCTTTTTTGTTACTCATCGCCTCTAACAGAGACCTGACTAACAGTTATGCACGGTGGATTTATCTTCCCCTTTTTATTTTTTGTTTTTTCTGTGTGTACTTGCGGGTAGAACAAGTTTATCCATCAGGAAAGGTTTTAGTAGCTGATATTACGTTGATCAGGAGCTTCTGCCATGATTTGCATCTGAAATATTGAGCATCACTGTAAATCAGGAGACAGAAGTTCGTGCTGCAGTGCTGTGTGCACCTGGATCTGGCATCACTGAAAGCTAAAGAGGTGCTTTACTCTGAGCATTACTGTGGAATGATGGCTTGGCTTTTCCTGCTGGGCAGCTGTTGGAACTAATCAGATTGTGCCTAAGAGCATAATAAGGAAAAACTTTAATAATGCTTAGCCCTCTTGGAAGCTCCATGGCTTCAGCTGTCATACTCACTTTCACTAATTTAGTTTAGGTTTGCTGTTTTGTTAAAAGCCATAATGCTGGATTTCAAAACAGATTTCACTTAATTTTACATTTCACAATGGGTACTTCCACATATAACCACAGTAGGCCTCTTCTTGTGTTACCAGTAAAGTTAATTGAGTGTGGAAGCAGAGCTTTGACTCTGTCGGTAGAATGCATAAAAAATTGAGTTTTATGGTGTCACCTGAGGATTTGAAGATAGTGCTCTGTATTGTGAATCCACGTAACAACAGAAACCTATTTTATTGTAGTGAGCAGATTTCTGTGAGCAAATTGACTCAGTCCTGTCTGGGAGAGTGCTTGTTTTAGAGTGCTTTCAGTATCTGTGAACCTGATGCCTAATGACAGATGTAGTATTTGGTAGAACATCCTAGGCATGTTTTAAAAATAGTAACATGCCCAACTAAATTTTTGACTTCAGAATCAACTGTTTGTTTAGCTCACTGCTTTGTCAACATAATAAATTGAGTTATTGTTTATAGCCTAATGACTTAATATCTTAACAATATGCTAAACCCTTTAAGATAAAGGAATAGAAAATAATTGAGTGGACAAATCAAGGTATAGACTAGGTCTTTCTGTCTAAGCTGAAAATTGTTTGAAAACTGTTTAATTGTTTGAGCTGTGCTTTATTTTCCGTGCTAATGGTCATTTTCCCAGATGATTGCCCATAAGTTCAGATATTTTTGCTGGATTTCAGGATGAAATATTTTCATGGTTTTGGTCTGGTAGATTCAGTTGTTTGCATCACGTTTTTAGAATATGAAGGCTAAACTTCACATTGAATTATTCAGAGCATGTTCCCATCCCCAGAGGGGGCTTTCTCCCAAGCCTTTTCCTGGTTCCAACCTGCGTGTGGCTGGGAGATGCTGTCTGTGCTAGCGAGTGTCTCAAAGCCTGATGGATGCTCTGGGTGCTGTGCTGGGTGTTTCACCGGGGGTTATGATCGGAGTGGAGCACTTGGGAGGAGTCTGGGGGAAGTTTTCAGTTCTGGTTTGCCACCCTGACACCTTCCTGGCTAAAATCCTGTCAGCTGCCCCAAAGCTGTTCACATTTTTCGCTGAGGAAGAGGCCTCGGGTCCAATTTCTGTGTGTGCCTGTTATAGAGTTTTATTGTACCACAAACAATATGCGAGCTGTTATTTGGGAACAGCTGTTTTAGGACAGTGATTGAATTCACCTCAGGAAAGTACTTTGTGTGGACCCAGACCTGGGAAAGCTTGGTTTTTCCCTTTGACTTGGGTTATATGAGTCATTGCTGGGCAGAAATGGCTTCACCTACCTTTGTTTAATTTGCTCTTTCTGGAATAGCAGAGTTTGTGAGAGGGCAGTCACATTGCTAAATAACTCCTGAGCTCTTTTATTTATTCTGGCATTAACGTTGCTGTGGAGATCCACCCCATCACCCACTTTGCTCCTGACATTACCCACTCTGCGTTTTTCCTGTGAATTGTGGGAGGGTTTGTCTCAGTTTACATTTTTTTGGAGGACTCATGTTGCCTGGTGAGACTAATCTAGATCTCTGCAACAGGAGATGGATATTGTATTTACCTTCTGAAGCTGGTGTTCTTCACACTTAAATATTGGTTTATTGTGTTCTATGGTCTTATGGTTTTCTTAGATTTTTTTTTTTTTTCCTTTTGGAGGAAAAATTCCCTGCCCATTAACCATAATTTTTAGTGTATATTCATGGCTGAACTGCTATTAGGGAACATAAACAGTGAACAAAAACTGAGCAGAAAAGCTGGAGGGGAGTGATTGTTGGGTGTTTCTATTGTAAACATGCCATTCTAACAGCCTTAAATTTATTTTCTTTCTTGCAAATCAGTTATATCAATTCCATCTCTGATTTTAAGACCGAGAAGTAGCTCAAGTGTGTTCAATTAGAGTGAAATTGGCATTTTATTTTTGTTTTTAGAAAGGAATATATTCTTGAGTAAAAGTATATATTGAAGTATAAATCAAATACACTTTTAAGATTTTCTGATCCCAAACTCACAGGGAAGCATTTTCTCAGAATATAACTCATTAACTGGAAAGTCAGGACAATTTATTTGCTAGAACTTTCAATACGCACAGGTAGCAAGAGATTTCTTTTCCAAATTGACTTTCAGACTCCAGTTGCTGCCTTACAGTAAGGAAATGTTTCTTCTTTTTTATCTTGCTCTTGTTCCAGTGAGTCAGATAAATAGGAGTCAGTAACACTGGAGGAGGAAGAAGTCGAGTTCTCTTCCTGAGAAACCCAGCACCAGAAAATACATTTTTGGTTTATTCCCTACACTCCTTGATCAGTATGATGAAAAGACTTTTATTTACTGAGTTTCAGAATTCAGTGTCTCTGGAACTATTTTTAGGAGTGTCACTCAGTGTGTCTTCTCAGTCACTGTCTTCCATTTATTACTCTGAAATTGCAGTATTATTTATTATCTTCCCATGTGCACTGAAGTGGCATCTTGCATACGTCACCTACTTTTACAGTTTAATATGGGAGTCTCGCTGTTATTTTCTGAGAGTAATAAAAAAAGGATAAGTTTTCATTCCTCGAAAAAGTATAGCTTTATTTCTTTCAAAAGCAAACCTGATCCCGTGGCAGTTAAATGTCACACGCACACACTCCTTATTTTGATTTTTACAAAACCCTGCAGAGTGGAGGCCTTGAGAGAGGCTTATGATCAGGTCATTTCTGCAGTAGTTGTGATAGGTCTAGAATTCCTAAAGCCTGCTGGTGGAAGCTGGGGGAAATCTGTTCCAACTGGAGGATGTGAACTCTCCTCTGCTAGAGGTTTTGTTTCTTTTTTTTTTTTTCTCATCCTCTTGTATTTTTGCCCACATGGGTTGTGAATTTTCTCCATTAAGACTGTAGATTTTTAAATCAAAGTTCATAAAGTAGTGACACGTGCACATTAAAGTGCCATCCCTGCACATGAAAGAATGCCCTTGTGTTTTGGGAAGTGTGGGAGAGATGCTCCTGGTATTCAGATGGAAGTTTTGTCAGCAACTTTTCTTAGAAATGTAAGCATAAAGATGCAGTGATTTTGCTCCCAGCTGAACTTTCATTTTGGAAGGCTCTTAGGTCAAAGAAGACAATCTTGCTAAAAAACTTGTTGGAAAAGCAACATTATCAGAGGTTAGAATATGGATTTGTCTTTATGAAGGTGCCACGTGTTTAAGGATATCATACACGTTGAATTTGAGTGTGCATGTATGTACAGGAGGGAATGAGATAATAACTATACATTAATTTAATGAATGTTGATTTTCAAATGTTTGTACTCCTTTTCAACAAAGCACAAGGATTTCAGTCCATTTTATATTTTGTTATCCCATTTGCCACAAACCGACTCCACATGTGCCCGTTACCCCAGTTTCCACTGAAATCACTGCGAGCTGAGGATGCCGCACACCCCCTGCTTTAGGATGGAGGAATTTTCAGAACTGTCTGGGTTTTTTGTATTTTCTGGTGCACAAGTGGCTGTCAGTTTGAATCCCCTCTGCCTGGCAGTGCTGATGTGCTCACGGAGCAGGTCGTGAGCGGGAGGCCACGGCGGGTTCACCCCGCGCCAACACCGGCAGCGCTCAGCCCGAGCTCCGAGTGTGCCACTGGGAGCTGAGACACTGCCCGTGGCTGTCGAGGCAAAATGAGGTTGTGATTTAGGAGCTGTTCTGAGCAGCACTACAGAATTGTTAGTGCTTCCCTCCAAAGGCACGGCGCTGCGTTGGAGGCTTGTACTCATTTATTTCTCTTTCTCGCGGATCCTCGGTTCTGGGCCTGTTCTCAGCTAGGAAATAGAGCAAATATGTAACTGTCACCTTGTGTGATGCAAATATCAAAATTCACTTGTTGGGTGTATTGTTGCCTGATATAAATCCTATTTCTTTTTTTCCTTCATTATGTATCTATAGTGAGACTCAAGGCAAAGGCAAGTCAGGCGTCTGGAGCTTTATCATGGGAATTCAGAGCAAAGCTCAAACATGTTTAATACCTTAATCTGAATATCCTCAGGGGGTTGAAAATGTAGCGTTTTGTTCAGTAGGATGTCTGTGAATATTTCTGAACAACTATAATGGAGTAGGTTAAGAGGGGAGGTTGCCTCCCTGGTTGTGATCTGCAGCTGTTGACCTCCCTTGTTTTGGTCAAAGCGTCTCTAAATGAAAAAAACTTTGCTTGAAGTTTAAAACTCTAAATTTTAGCTCCTAAAGTTGCATTATAATGGTTAGTTTGTAAAGTTTAAAGTTCTAAAGTTTAATTTTAAACATGATTGGTAACTCAGCAGTGGCTGCCTTTTTCAGACCAGCTACAAACTTTGGACGATTGATAAAAGTGTCTCTGTGCTTCAATTTCCCATCTTTAATTAGTGTACAACTATTTATATAGCAGGAGTATTGTGAACATAAATTCCTCACAGTTTTGTGGTGCAACTGCATGTTTTTCTGAAATATATAATTGTACATCTACAGTGCATTGTGAAAAACCACTCAAGTAACGGCCCAGTTCCTTGAAAGGAGTTTCTTGGTAATTTTGTGTCCTGTTAATGCATCAGTGTGGGTTCACCATTACTCCCACCCTCGTTTGTAGAGGTGGATAAAGTGAATATTTATTAAAAGATTCAGGTTTCTGTTTTGATTTAGGTTTTGGTTTTGTTTGCTTGTTTTTTAAATTGTCACACGTTTGAAAAAAAGTTAATTTAATTGAGAACCCACAAACAACTCAACTTGAAACAACATTTCAAAGGCCAGAGATGTGCTATGGAAAGAGAGTTACTCATGAAAACTGGTGCAGTCTTGAAAATGTGAAGTGTATGTGGGCTGCCAATATCCAGCTCTTCCTATTCTCTCCCTTGTAAAACTTGTAGTTAAAAATATTGACACTTTTAAAGTATGAAGTTTCAGCCTTTCTTGAAGTGTAGACTGAAGAAATTAGGACAACAAAAAAAGTAAATAAATTAAAAATATAGTATTCCCTGTCTCTAATTGTTTCTCCTCAGTGGAGGTGAATGTGATCTAATAAACGTGGTCTGACAACTGAATGCCAAGAACTGAGTAGGGTGAAAAAATATTCCAACTCAGAAAAAAATATGCCTATCTTATATCCATCTATCTTAGAAAATAAAGTTGACAATGTTTAGAGCATGACAAGATTAAAAAAGACTCCTTAAAGAAGGGACCAAGTATTCTGAAAAGTTCAAGGAGACTCCAGCAATGCAATTGTTAGGACTGCTTAAGTTTTGTTATAGTAACATTAAAGTTATATTTCCAAGGAAGTAATTTCCTGTTTGGGTAAACCTCTTAGCCTTTTTTTTTTCTTTTCCTTTTCAGAAAATCAGTATTAAATGCATTGATTGCCTGCTTCTTCATTCCATGTTGTACTTTTTACTGTTCCTTTCCAGTGTAAGATGGTTCATCATTATCCTTGGGTTCCATTGATCCCATCCACAGCTCTGTGCTTGCTGCCTGCTTCATGGGACAGGAGCAGTTTTGTGTGTGGTTGTGTGTATGGAGAGGAAATTTTGGCAGTGTTTTCCATTTATAGGAGCTCTTATGTAATTGGAGGTGGAAAAGTAGCAAGCTATGGTATAGACATTGCTAATAATATGATGTCCTCAACTTCTACATAGGAATGGAGCTAATTAGGATTCTGAGTGCAGAAAATGCACTTTAGGTTTATGCGTAATTGGCTGCTTCCAAGTCCTATTTTTACTGTCGTTCTGAACCTGAAAGTTCAGTTTATTCCAAGCTAAACTTTTTTCTTGCTTCAAAGGAAACCAATGGAAACAGCGCCTGACACTGACAGAAAACCATAAAATGAACAAAAGTCTTAAGAATCTTTGCCTACAAATTAAAAGGCTGCATTGCTTTGACAAAGAGAGTGTTTCAAATCTGTAAGCAACTCTACATCTGCTGAGGTCTGCATTATAAAAAATTATTACCTTTGTAATGTTATTTTTCTCCTTTGAAGTTCTGCCACTCAGTTCATAAGGTAACTGCTGTACTAATGACACTTATTTCCAGTAACTTTGGGTTGTAAGCTATGGGATGTCATGAGAGGAGTGGCTGTGGAGTCTTTAAGCAGGACAGCTGTCCAAGAAATGGTAATTTTCTAGAATGTATGGACAGTAAATTGCACACTGTGTGAGTAATAGCAGACAAGGGACCTTTATTAGAGCCACACACTTGGGGTGGTTTGGGTCTGAGTGCATTCATATGCACCCATTACAGACACATAGATCCATTATCGCCTGCCGTGTGGAATATTTTGTGTTTAAGGCTTTAACTTGACTTTGGCAATTCACAATTTCACAACCAAAATTATCATCTTTGAAAGAAAAATGCAAGTTTAGTTTTCAGTTTTTATGGAAAAAGTCATCCACCATGTAACTGTGGTCTGTTTTTCTGCACTAAGAACTGAAGCTGTGCTGCTGTACTCTGTTCTTTGCTGATAAACAGCACAGTCACAGAACAGTTCCAAATGTTTTGACAAAAACAGGCAAGGAAAAAGTGTCTGGGACCATCTTATACTTCTGCAGAAGACCTGCAAAGATTTTCTGTGTTGTTCCATGTGAAATAACCAGCAGTTAGCAAACATGCATTATTTTCTGGACTTTCTGAAAAGATTTTAGGGTCCTTTGGACTCAAAACTACATTTCAGCCAAAGGTTTTTATTGAAATGATTACTTTAATGGATTACTGATTTGCTTTCTGATGAGAAGCTGATCTTTTCATCTTTTCATCCTTTTCTTCCTTTTTTTTTTCTTTTTGAGACTATTGTTGGCATGTAATAAATGTGTACTTCTAGCTTGTTGCAATAGCCATTGAACAGAGCTACTGTAGAATACCAGTAAAAGTGTGAGCTGTGCACGTGGTCTGGCCCTTGACTTCTGTTTAGAATTCAGTTGAACCAAAGATATCACGTGATGTGTTTGTCATTTACAGTGCACGAAGTATTGATAATAAGTGTAGGGAGAAGCTGTAGACACAAAACAATGAGCTGTCTTTGCTCCTGTGGCTTTCTCTGGAGGTTCAGAATCCTCTTTTGAATGAAGATTGAGGACAGTGTTGATCTCCCCTTTGTCAGCTAACAATGGATACCTGTTACACACAATTACATAATTTTTATGTTTTAAGGAATAATCACTGGTAGCCTTTCTTAATTTGAGTACTTTGCATCACAAGAACTTGGGTTTGTATCGTTATTTAGCACAATATTCTTTCCCTTCCCCACTTTGAGAAGTTCCTGCCCTCTGCCAACTTACTGGTGTGCAAGTGTAAGTCCATAGGATATTCTGAACACATTGGATCGTGTCTCTGCCATCAGCATTAACCAGAAGCTGATCTGTTTTCCCATTCTTCCCAGCAATGTCTGGGCAGTCAGTACCCCGCAGATTGAACAAAATCCTGGGATGAAATGCTGTGATACTGCAATATCTGTGTGTAGACTTTTGGTGGGCTTTGTCACATCCAGTCCTGTCTGTAATACTGAGAAGCTGTTCTATCTTATCACACTACGTGTCCGTGTGTCATTGATTATGTATTTATGAAACCACCTAAATGTTGCAATTTTTAAAATACTCTTTAATTTTTTATTCACATGACAGCCCAAAACAGCTCCGAAAAGGACATTTGGATCCATTACAAATGACCAGGTAAATATACAGTAGGGAGTGTTCAACTCGAAAATTTCATTGTTTTAGAGACTGTGTGCATAAATCCATGGAAAAGGATGTTATGAAAATTGAATAATGTGACAGAGTTCCTTACTGCCCTGATAAAGGATCTAGTTAGCAGGGTCAGAACATCTTCAAAGCTAATCCAGGCTCTGAGACGGGCATAACCTTGGTTTGTCTCCTATAGTTAGTGCTTAAACAGTATTTTTAAATTTAAAAAGTCAATCTCTCTCATTTCTCAATCAAGAAGAATCTCAATTCTTCTGGGTTAGAGACATTGATGCAGCGAATTATTTCTACCAGTCATTTTAATGGCCAAAGGTACTCTATAACTGCTAATTATCTATTGTGCTTTTCCTATGGACTTGTACCCTTCCCAGTGTGAGCAAATCCTTCAGATCACTGGGATAACGTGGTGACCGAGGCACAGTTCAGTCCAAATAGAAATCTGACCCTAATGGAAATTTTGTCTTCACTGAAGTTTTAATGATGGTAGAGCCATTTACTTCAACATCAAGAAATTAATCCTGAAGGTTTTTCTTCGTGTTTCTCATTTTAGCGCTCAATGTCTTTGCTCATAATGGAGAGAATTAGATATTTATAATCTTAAAAATAAATTTCTTGAATGTTTCATGGTTTTTTTAAGTGTTTAGACTGTGAGAACTATCTGTTCTTAGAAGATATGTTCGTTAATTTGCAGCATGTCACACCTAACCTTATCTCTTAAACAACGTGAAATAGTCATGCTAGAATTAAAAACAAAGTCTACTTCTCTGTAATGGTTTTCTGTGGTTTAAAAAGATGTCTAAACCTGTAATGAACAGGAAGAAATAGACATGGATAATATTTCTTCCCATAGAAAATTATTCAAGTGTTAATAATGAACTTGGAAGAGATCTTTGCATTCTTTTCTGTTCTCTAGTCACTCAGTGCTGGTGATGGGGAGCTAAGGCACCATATTTTATATCAAACTCATATGCTGTGGTGAAAAACCCCTCTGCCACAGTTGATAAGAAAAGCAGAGATGGGCACACACATGTACAGCCACGTGAATTCAAAGTCTGTGCGAAGTCCTTGTTGTAGTTGTGGGATCTAATGACAGAATAATCAGTGCCCATCTGTCAACTTGTGTGCAAATAAAGAAGTAAACAGAGCTGACAGGTTGCTTTTACTCTGGCTTCTGTTACTTTCTTTCCTCTGGAATCTATGTTAAAGCATAGAATATATAATTTAGAATTTCTTAGTAATTATGAAATTTATTGCAAATAACTGCTAGCCAGATTGAATATGAAGAGGAAACTCACGCTCTGCTTCCTATCAGCATAGATTTACCATTCTAAAATTTACCCTAATTGGTTCAAAATGTATATCTTGATTTAGAAACTGTTTGCAGGGCTTATATTTTCATGCCTTCTGCTAAAGAAGCCAAATTTGTATTTTTTTTATTACTTCAAAATGTGTTCCAGTTTACTTTGTACTGTCCCCAGTTGCAGCTTAACATTGTCACAAATGCTGTGCCAATGGCACAGTAATTTTGGATATGTGGATGAATAGTTCTGTCCTATGAAATAAAAGATTGCTTATGTAGGGTCGAATTCTGGCTTTGAGAAAACAAATTAACGAGAGAGTCCAACCTCACTCAGGAGGGTACAGAAACTGTAAATGCAGTCACTTAATGGTGGGTAGCAAGATACAGGGAATACAGACCTTTTCAACTAATGAGAAATAAGGAATAGAACACTGGGAACATTTTCTTTTGCCGTGTTCTGGAGTGTCTCAAACCAGTTTAGAACACAGCTGAACCCCATCCAGTGGAAGGTGTCCCTGCCTGTGGCAAGGGGTTGGAATGAGAGGATCTTTAAGGTCCCTTCCAGCCCAAACCATCTCTGATTCTATGGCAGTTACCTGAGTGAGGGTTAAAGATGAGCAGAGTAAGCAGAGAAAGAACAGTTGTTCATTATTGCAAATATGACACATAAAAAGAAAGTCCTAATTAGTCCACAGTTTTATTTATGCCTTCTTTTTTCTGGTCATCCCATGCATTCAGCATTAGCCATCTGCATTCTAGCCTTGCCCTTATGGAAGATGTGGCTGGAAAAATGCGTTTGCATCATTCCTCTAGGTGGTGAGATATGAGAAAAGAGGATAATTACAATATTCTTAATTCCTGTTTGTCTGAAGAGACAGCAGAAGAGAGAAGGAATTCAGTTCTAGATTCCAATATTTATTTTAGCAGATTTGTCAGCACTAGTGATTTTAGAAAAGCTGTGTTTGTGCAATATATGGAGCATTTTGGTACAGTTCCAGAGATGTTCAACAGACCCCATGAAAACTATTGATCATTTTCAAATTGATCTCGCAGTTCTGTGATATTTTTTGAAATGAAAATAGGTCTTCTTTTTTCACTGGGATTGTACTTTCACTACAAATATAAAACATACAGTGAGGAATACAGCAATAGTTTTAATGAGTTTTTAAATATATTTCTGATAAGCTCTTATGACTTAGTTTTGTCTGTATCATCTGACACCTGAATTATGTAGTAAGCTCTTTTTCAATGATGGTGCTGTTGTTTTTTTTTTATGCTAATAGTTTCAGATCATGTCCAGAGTTGCTCCACAAACAGAGAAATAATCCCTTTATCTTTGTTGGTTTCCTTGAAATTGAATATTGGTATAGGTCCTCCAGTGACTGAACTTTGGCTTCATTCCTCATTTCCACCCTCTCTCATACAATAGGAAAACTGAATCACATCTGTCCAGGAATTTAATAACTTTTCTTTAGACACAGAGAATCTGGATGAAAAAAAATCACCATCACTCCCACATTTCTTCTTTTTCCAGAGTATCTGTTTATTGCCATGTTTGCTCTGAAGCTCTCTTAAGGCTCTGGAGCTTAAAGCAAAATCAGATATTGAAAAATAAAGATAAATATAAAAATGTATATTCCTGTATAGAGTATACGTGTAAATATATAGTCCATGACAATTTCAGAAAAATAATGTGATGCTTTTCTGTTTAGATACACTGTCAAGCTAAAGTGTGTTCTGTCTGTGTCTTGTAGGGTCAAAATGTATTTGGTCTTGACATAACTGAGACACCTGAGGGAGATAAGTGGCCTCAACTGATTGTGCAGCAGATCCTGGATAGGGAGCAGAAGGACACCTATGTGATGAAAATCAAAGTTGAAGATGGTGGGAGCCCCCCGAGGTCCAGCACTGCCATCCTGCAGGTGACGGTGACGGATGTCAACGACAACCGCCCGGTGTTCAAAGAGAACGACATCGAGGTCAGCGTGCCCGAAAATGCCCCGGTGGGCACCTCTGTCTCCCAGCTCCACGCCACCGACGCAGACCTGGGCTCAAATGCACAGATCCACTTCTATTTCAGCAACCAGATCTCCAGCCTGGCCAAGAGGCTCTTTGCCATCGATAACACCACCGGCCTCATCACCATCAGGGAGCCGCTGGACAGGGAGGAATCTCCTGTGCACAAATTGACTGTTTTGGCAAGCGATGGCAGCTCAACGCCGTCGAGAGCAACGGTGACTGTTAATGTCACAGACATTAATGACAATGTCCCATCAATAGACACGAGGTACATCATCAATCCGGTGAATGGGACAGTGCTTTTGTCTGAGAAGGCTCCCCTTAATACAAAAATTGCGTTGATAACCGTGATGGACAAGGACGCTGATCAGAATGGGAAAGTTACCTGTTTTACAGACCACGATGTCCCTTTCAGGCTAAAACCAGTGTTTGATAATCAGTTTCTCCTGGAGACAGCCACGTTTCTAGACTATGAAGCGACACGGGAATATGCCATCAAAATTGTGGCTTCGGATTCAGGGAAGCCTCCCTTAAACCAGTCTGCAATGCTCCTGATCAAAATTAAAGATGAAAATGACAATGCCCCGGTTTTCACGCAGCCTATCATAGGTCTTTCCATCCCTGAAAACAACGCTCCTGGTACTCAGCTAACCAAGATCAGTGCTACGGATGCTGACAGCGGGCGGAATGCCGAGATCAGCTACATCCTGGGTTCCGATGCGCCCCCGATTTTCAACCTGGACCGCCGCACAGGCATCCTGACAGCAGTGAGAAAGCTGGACAGAGAAAAGCAAGACAGGTACTCTTTCACTGTGCTGGCTAAGGATAATGGGATGCCACCTTTGCAGACCAATGCTACCGTGACGGTGTCAGTGCTGGACCAGAACGATAACAGCCCTGCTTTCACACATAACGAATATAATTTCTATGTGCCAGAAAACCTGCCCATGTATGGCACAGTGGGGCTTATCACAGTTACAGATGCTGACGCGGGAGACAACGCTGCGGTCACTCTCTCTATCTTAAATGGTAGAGATAATTTCATTATAGATCCACTTACTGGGGTAATAAGACCTAATATTACCTTTGATAGGGAGCAGCAGGGGTCATACACTTTCCAGGTGAAAGCAGTGGATGGAGGAAGACTGCAGCGTTCCTCAACTGCCAAAGTGACCATCAATGTTGTTGATGTGAATGATAACAGGCCTGTTTTTGTTATTCCCTCGTCTAATTATTCCTATGAGTTGGTCCCAACGTCAGCCAGCCCGGGGTCTGTAGTTACTAAAGTCTTTGCAGTTGATAATGACACGGGAATGAACGCAGAGCTCCGCTATAGCATCATAGGTGGGAACTCCAGGGGCTTGTTTACCATTGACCAATTAACAGGCAATATTACTTTGAAAGAGAAGGTAATTGCATCAGATCATGGCTTGCACAGACTGGTGATCAAAGTGAATGACCTGGGACAGCCGGAGTCTCTTTACACGATAGCTCTTGTGCACTTGTTTGTGAACGAGACGGTCACCAACAGCTCCTACGTGCAAGAGCTGGTGCGTAGGAACATGGAAACTCCAGTTGGCCAGAACATTGGGGATGGTGAGACAACCCCACAGACCAATGATTATGTCAAGATCATCATCGCCATCATTGCAGGCACCATGACAGTTATTCTGGTAATTTTTGTTACCGCTTTAGTCCGGTGCCGCCAGACGCCCAGGCACAAGGTTGTCCAAAAAAATAAGCAGAGTGGTGAATGGGTTTCCCCCAACCAAGAGAACAGGCAGATCAAGAAAAAGAAGAAGAAGAAGAAACGCTCTCCAAAAAGTCTCCTCCTCAACTTTGTGACTATTGAAGAATCTAAGCCTGATGATCCTGGCCACGAGCACATAAATGGCACTTTAGACATTCCCGTAGAGCTAGAAGAACAGACTATGGGAAAATATAACTGGGCCACCACACCAACCACATTTAAACCTGATAGCCCAGACTTAGCAAAGCACTACAAGTCTGCTTCTCCGCAGCCTACCTTTCAAATTAAACCTGAGACTCCTGTACCCCCCAAGAAGCACCATGTCATTCAGGAATTGCCTCTAGATAACACCTTTGTGGTGGGCTGTGACTCACTTTCCAAGTGCTCATCCAGCAGCTCGGACCCTTACAGTGTTTCTGAATGCAGCTGTCAAGGAGGCTTCAAGACCCCAGGCCCCATACACACCAGACAGGTAATGGAATTTTAAGGTGCTTTCTTCCTCCTTCCTTTGCCAATCCTATAACTCTAGTTCAAAGCTCTGCAAGATAAGTTCTCCCACAAGGAGTAAAACTTTGAAAGTTCGTATTCGATCGAGGCATTGTAAAATAAACAATTTGAGCTTCCTCAGTGGTAAGGGAGAAAACGAGAAGGGAAAAGAGTGTGGTGTGTGAGGAGAGTGAGCAGGCAGGGATCCCTCTGGTGGTATCCTGACTGCAGATGGCAGCATGGCACTTCCCGCCTCGCCGCGGGACCTCGAGCAGCTCGGGATGCTCGGCGGGCGTGGGACTGGCCTCTCCAGCCTGGTGGGCTCGGGGATTGAGGCAATCCAGGCCAGGTGGGAAGCAACAAAGCTTCACAGGAGCTCATAAGTGGTTCTTAATATTAATGGAGTCCGGAATTGCAGCCTTCGTTTGGACGTAGCTTTGCTTCAAGGTCTCTCAGAAGAGGGTTTCCCTCTGAGAGTTTCAGTGCCATTTTCAGACTGGAAGGAGCCTTAAATCTGGTGGAATGACACAGCTGACAGGCGAAGTTAGGGAAAAATTAGAAGCATCAGCATAATTGATCTCACTTATTTGCTGCTCTGCCTGATAAACCAGGTATCAGCTTCATAAAAATGCAGTACAACAAAGGAAATGTCTAAAGAATCCTCAGCTTAAAATTAAAAATAAATTGAGAACTAAAGTACCCCCCTTATTCTTCAAGACCCTACAGAAAAGCTTTAAGTCTTTGGAAGTAGAATCGAGTTTTTATCCATATTCTGAACACTTTAATAAAACTTTTCTGTTTTTCTGTTTACTTCTCTTTCTTCACAAGTATCACAAAGTTTTCAGTGGGGATAGTTTTCTAGTTAAGCTTTAGCTGGTCAAGGAATTAATCATTAAAGTAACACATACTTAAGGAGTGTTTATTTTATTATTGATAATACGTTTTATCTTGATAATGTATTTAACATAATATATTGCTTGGGAACAAATCCTCAGCATGACTAAGTCTGTTAAATTTCTTCCTCCAGCTGAATTTTTTTTTCTGGGAGTTTTGTTTGATTACAACTATAATGATAACAACATGCATAAAAAAAGCTTCTCATTTATAGCAGTCATCATATCTTTGAAAATTTCAAGCTATGTTGTTTATTTTATTCTAGTTTGTTCCCTTTACCAACACAGATTTGTATGGTAAACTATATCACTATGTATAACATTTTTTATTCAATGTATTTCAATGTGTTAAGTTAAATTACATATTAAAAAAGCCTCTTGCCAGTTTGTTCATCTGTTTGAACTCCCATATAACTGAGGAGAGGGCAGTGCTGTTCTCAGCATTTCTGTAGGCTTGATCTAAGTGATTTTTTTCAATGGAGTTCTGGTACAGTTCCTGTGAGTCAAAAAGGTTCTGCCATTGTCTGCTGAAACACACTTTGTCGTGCAGTAATGCTGCTAACAAAGAAAGCAAGCTCATGACTCTCAAAGCCCCTTCTATGGCAGTAAAAACCTAGAAAGTGGAATGGGAAGCAATTCTCTTCTGCAGAAGTTGGTTGGGGAAAAGGAGCATTTCCTTTTATCTGTGCCTTAAAGGTCTGTGACAGGGGGTTCCTATCTGGAAAAGCAGAATAGAACTGTGGGGTTTTTTTAATGCTCACTAGCTGATATTGGCTTATCTTCATAGAGCTGCACCTAACATTGTTAGGATGATATGCTGAATAGATAAGAACAGAGATTACTGTTACCATTTGTACTGATTTTGTTAAAATTACAGCTATCCTTCTTTTAGGGATATTTTTTTGCATGAAAGTGATCACATTGTGTGGAGGAAGGTGACTAATCACCACAATGGCCCTTTACACTAATTTGGAAAGAGCATTTACCTTCAAACACTAGAATTCACATTGAAAAAAATATTTAAATAGAAGTAATTTCATTAATGCATTATTTACATAAATTGAGCAATAAAGACCACTAGAGGAAACCCTTTGTGTTGTGTTGGACTGTGAAATGAAAATTGTATTTCATGATAAGCAAAAATGAGTAAAGAATTTCTTAAAGCTCAATGGATCTTTTAAAAGTCAGTGTCACTCCTACCCTGGCTCTGTGTGTTGTAATCTGAATAGTTTTATCTCCTGTGGGGCTGTGGAAGGGTTCTCAGGACAGGCTACTTGAGAGTAAGAGACTGTAAAAAGAGAAACAAATATAAATACAAATAATCCTGAGGCACAATGCTCCAGCTGTTGTGCTGTCCCACCACCCTTCAGCCTCAGAGACCAACAGATTTTTGTGGTTCAGGATGGTTTTGTGTCAGGCACTCTCTGAATCTGCAGAGAGCTGTAGGACAAGCTGAAGAACTGAAAGATGGGCAGCTCAGTTAAAGGGAAATGTGCTAGTTTGAAAAGTGAAAAATAAGATGCCTGATATAAGGGGGAAATATAATCATTTATCACTTTTACCATAGTGCAGCTCTTGTACAAGGCAAAAGTTCTCTGAAGGAGCCTGAAGAAGATTCTGTTCGCTCTGAAGTGTCTCTTCAGTTTGGGGACTGATATTATTATAGGCTGCACATCTCAACTATTGTTAGTTTTGTCCATGCAAGACTTTCTACTCAGATATTTGAAATAATATTGTGTTACAGCTAAAAATATATGTTTTCTTTGGAAGCTCTAAATTTTGTGTCTGTCTGAATGGTATTGATTCAGGTCTTTAAAGAAAGGAAATTATGCCTTTGCTTTACTGCTAAATTTGTCTAAGTGATCTATAAAATGACAGAAAGTCATTTTAACAGTGTACTCAAAAAGCATGCAAGCAAAGATGGAAAGGTTTTTCTACTAAAAAACCCCAAAATATCTCTTTAGTGGTCGCGTGGGCAAATAAATACAGCAGTGCAACAGCTGAAATTTTTATGGGGAAGCAATTGGAGACTCCTGAAGCAGCTGAGGACAGTTTGAATCATAAACGACAGGAAACTGAAGAGGGAAAGTAGGGTCTTAATGTAATGTCCCCTAAGAGAGAGGTCAATTTTTGCTCTATTTCTATGTTTGAAAGGGCAAGGGGCAGAGGTGCTGATATGATTCTGAAGTTACCCAGGAGGAGTTAATCAGTACCAGTGACAACAGATCTTCAGAGCAGCATGCTTTTTATGGGGATATAGTAAAGATAATTCTTTTAAAGGAGTTTTACGAAGTGATAAATTGTGAAGGGGCTTATTCATAATAAGGTTTTTCAAACTAGGATATCTGGAGTGTTCCAAAATCAAACTGACTTTCCATGTCATCAGATTTCCATTGTTTTGGCTGTCGTGGGCCTCACAGAAATTTTCTTTGGTGCAGAAACGTACAGCATCTTTAAAGTTTATTTGTCTGCAAGCTTTGTAAAAGCTCAGTTATTTTTGACATTCACCTCAGTGGGAGCAAACTGTGTGAAGTGCTCCATCCTGACACAAATCTTCTAATTCTCTTTGCATTTGCATGGCAATGATGAGAAGAAGGGAGAGGAGTTTTCTTCAGTCTCATTTTCATGTAACACAATTTCAAAATCTGAAATCTTTGCTCATGTACTTTAAAACAACATTCAGGCATTTCAAATGCCTGTCTAGGTATCAGCCCGTCTAGTCAAAACATGCATAATTATAGAGCACAGTGTTATCTGTGGCAGCCTGATTCAAAGAAGGTAATGCTGCAAAGATTCATCAGAACTTGCCATGCATTCTTCTTCTTCTTGTCCCTTTCTTTTACTAAATGCTATTTCTGATGTGCTTTTCATTTGAAAATAGTACAGTGCATACAATAGGAACAGGGGAAATCTTTGCACATTTACACCTGGTCACCCAGGAAAGGTCCTGAGATCTTTTGGGTCGTCATCTTTAACTTCAGAACAAGCTTTTTCTGCCTTGGTGCAACTGAGGAGCTCTGAGTGCCCATTGAAGCAGCACCTCTCCCACCGGAGGAGCTGGAAGGTGCAATGTGCTCCTCATCTGTGATTATCTGCTTTTTTGGGGGGTTCTCCCTCCCTCCAGCTGGACTCTGGTCTGGCAGTGAATCAGGCTGCACTGCCAGGACACTGGACTGTGTTTGGGAAGCTGCTGAGGGAGGGAACAGGCATGGAGATGGATTTTTGTCATGTTTGCTGATATTTATCTTCATTAGTAGAGTTCAGCTGGTGGGATTCTATCATCTGTGAACTTATCCACATTTATGAAGTTTCAGATGGCCCAGGGGTCTCTGCTGGGCTGGTTTGTTAGGGCTGATGGAGATAGACATCACACTCCTTACAGAAATCTGAATGGGAAGTAGACCTCATTTACAACACGTTGCATTTTGGGGCCCCACTGTCTCAGTTCTGTGATTCTATCACTGCCTGCTTAGACCTGATTACAGTTCTGGGATATTTGGTTTTCTGATTTAAAATGTGGTGAAATGTCATTATAGCTTCCCACTCACTACGAGAAGAGTGTGCTCAGGATGTGAATTGAAGGAATATTGCACTGTTCCTGAAAATAATAGCTCTGAAACTCACCTGTTCTGTGAATCTTTAGCTGCAGGATTTTTCGTTTTGTGTAATAACAGTGAGTTTAATTTAGAATCCTGTGATCATCAGTAGGCAGGGCTGATGCTTCTGAGGTGTAAAATATACGTAGCACTGGCGTTTTGCATTGACAGATAGAGAGTAAATTACACTCAAAGAACATTTTCTCCTAAATTTTAGCTAAATAGCTGTTGTTGTAAGCTTCCTAAAAGCCATTTCAAAATTGATTACTATGATTCTAAGTATTCTCGTTATTTTACCTTAATTTTCTGACTGGTAATTTTTCTTGTGGTTCTGATCTGCTGCTATGCATATACATTTCACAAAAAAAATGAAATTTGCAGAAATTTGAAGAGATTTCTAACTGAAATATGAGTCAAAGTGTGCTAGTCAGAAGTTAGCAAGCAATTATTTAAATTTACATCACTGCTGAAATAAAGCTGGTCGAGAAAATGCTTTTCCTCTGTGCAGCACTCATAGAAAATCTTCAGTGTTTTCTTTTTCACTAGAAGGCGTGGGGAAGGTATCTGGAAAGTGTCCCCTTCGCCTCATAGTAGAAGGCAAAAACAGAGCGGGAGGAGGAGTAAAAAAGAAATTTGTGTTTTATGCAAGGAAATGATGAAAGATTTTGAATATGACAGAAGAACCACCAGACTAATTCCGAGCAAACAAATACACTTTTTTTTTCCCCAATAACAGCTCATTGAGTTTATACTGAAGTTGGAAAATGAGGTTCCACCATTAATAACTGAGTGATTTTTGTGCGAGCCAGAATGACACATAACTCCCTCTCCAACAGCCACTTGCCTTGGGGTAGGAGTAATGCAATATTTCAAACATTAAGTGCATTTCACATCATTTTGTTCCGTGGGATAACTGAAAAGTTTACTCTTTCCTCCTTGTGACCCAACTGTGTTATTTCAAATGTCTTACGTAGCTATAAACTATTGCTAACGATGAAGTCTGACTGAACAGTGGTTTAATTTTCACACTTGATTATTTTCCTGTTTTCTCCCAGAAGGTATTGCACTCAATAATCTGCAGTTGATAGCAATTTCCTGACCAGTGAGTGGCTGGTGTCTTGGTGACTGGGGTATTGATGGTGCTTTCTTTTCTCTGAAATAATTGATCAGAATGGCTTAATTTCTGTGAATCTTTGGGACTAGGCCTGTCGATGATAAATTTAGATTAAAGATGTAAAATAATTCTTCAAATAAAAACATTTTATGCTTTTAGGAACAATGCTCTTGCATGAGGTCCACAAAAACCCTGTAGAACCTGTTCTAGGTAGTGCAGCAGCATTCTGACAGCTCTAATCTTGCAACAGCACTTTGGGTTTGAGTGGATAAAGCAAAAAAAGGAGTAAGAAACTTAGAATAATATCCACAGAAGCTATTTCTGTGGCTCCTTCTGTTGCAGCATTTGTTGTGTGTGTGTAGAGATCTTTGCCTGTGCTGGGAACACACAAACACCAGAAATGGTTGGTTGCTTAGAACTCAGAACATCTCAGACCACACAGTGCTTGACATGGTAGAGGTTTGGTAGAAATTTGGAAGTGAACGTGACAATTTATGGTGAAAATGCTGCAGGAAAGGGCTTTTCTCATGCTGTTTCTCTGTTTGCCAGCTCTGAACGCCATCGCAGCTGATGTTATGTACTGAAGTCGTACGTGTACTCAATGATGTTAAGCCAGCAAATATGAAAACAAGGAAATAGCACGAGAAAGCCCTTTGTCCTGTCTCTGATTGCCGAAGAAATTTATCGTCTCATCTCCAGAGGGGTTTGGAAGTGACGATGAACTGTTCAAGCTGCCCTACTGAAAGGTATCAAGGGCAAGAATTTTTTAAAAGGAAAAGACAAAGAAATTTTAGTACGTTGTGCTATAGTGTTCTATAATGTAGTTTTGCTAAGAAAAAAAAGTAATGTGACCCATCCTTCTTCACAGTTGGTGATTATGGTAAATTTATTTTGCTTGTAATCATCTTCTTGTCCCAGAGTTTTTCCTTATTTATTTTAGTTGAAACGATTAGGAGTTTTGTTTCTATGAATATATTAAAAGGGAGCAATAAATTTTATTCATATGTTAAAAAGAGAATGTAAAGTTCTTTATACTCCCTGCATTTAAAAGAAAAACAAATGAGTTGTTGTCACTTATAGCACCATTATACATGTTAAGAGTTAAGTGTTATTTATATCTATTCCATAATATTTTTAATGATGATATTGCTGCTATGGATCATAAATAGAATTGATCAAGTCACTGCTTTCTCATTTTCTAGGCACAATAGTAGTAGTGAAAAACTAGTACTTCCTGCTTTCTTATCCACAACATTTTGTAATAAATGGTCACCTTTAAATAACTGGAAAGCATTCACATAACTTTTAAAAAGAAACTTTAATTTGCATTTTGCTTGCTGAAGTCTAGGTAATGTCTGTTTAACAGGTGCCAAACATTTAACCTTTTGAAGTATTTTTATTAAAAAAAAAGTCGTAAATCCAGTGGCTTGGTTTTCAGTGTCATAAAATAGGAAATAGTATATATAATTTTTTCACTGTTAGCCAGCACATGGAGGGGGGAAATGGCCTACTGTTGTTTTTTTTTTCAGTCCCCAATTATGCTTCTATAAAGTTCTTTTTCTTTTTTTTTTTTTTTGGTTGGTTGGCTTTTTTGTTTGTTTTTTTTTGTTTTTTTTAATTAATTTTTTTTATTAACCTTTGTTATTTAGCACAGCTCATTTACAAAATCAAACTTGAGTATCATAGCTTTGTTTGAAGGTTGGTTGCAAGTTCTTGTATATTGCCTCACATTTTAGGGAGTAATGCTTAATATGTATCACCTATAATATTAGAATTTCATATGCAATGCAAAATCTCTTAGGAAGCAAAGGAGTATAAAGAACCCTGTTTTCTGCACTTATATGAAGACATGTAATATTAGTTTGCTAGAATAAAATGAAATACAGACACTGCTTTTAACTGGGATGTATGCAGTATATAGAACTTTCTTTTAAAGAAAAAAGTTATTAATGATTCATGAATTAGACTACATCATGGAATTCTTACACATTACTGTATGTTTGATGTAAAGATATTTATAGGCTTATACTTAATAATCACGTTGCCTCAGTTCTTGGACTGCAGAATGTCTACCATGACTGTTGCCTATAGTTTGCTCCACATTTGCTATCTGGCTCTTTTAAAAAAAAAATGTGTATTTGGCTATTTGATCTGTAAAATAAATTCTATTAATAATGAAGTACGTATTGTAATTTAGCATATTGTATCGCATAATTATAGCTATGACTGTTACAGAAAATTCTTCATTTCCGATGATGGGATCATTTCCTTGGGAAGAAGTTCATGTATCTGTGAGACAGTTTTGCTGTTCCTATTTATTGCAGCCTTGCAGCATTTATGCTTCAAACTAAAAACCCCCAACACTTGCAGTGGTGAGATGCAGTGACATTTATTGACTCAGTGCCACAGTTCAGCCAGTTTAGAGTTCATTCCCAACACGGGGAGGGATTTATCCCAGAAATGCTGTTCAGTGTCCCACACCCTGCTCCTGCCTGCTGCTGCTGCAGGTTGGGGAGGTGCTTCCAAGGTGGGTGAGGGGAGGATTCAGTGATGTTTGGGAGTAACAACCCTTGGGCCTCGTTCAGAGTGGTTTGTCAGGCAGACAGGATGATTTCACAGACTTTGAGTTTCTGTTTTCTCTTTGAGTCTTTGGATGTCTCTCCTTACGAGAACTAGGTTGGATTTCCTTGTTGAGAAAACCCCTATACATATATTCAATGTTTGATTTAGAGAAGCACCAAATAATTTCAATGCTCACATTGAAACTTTTTTTTTTTTTTATCAAGGGATACTGAGTGGAGATAATGTAATTTAGTTATCTCACATGAACATATAGTTGCCCTCAGTTTTTTTCTCTGGTGGTGACAAGGCATAGATAGACTGTAGCAGGTTATTTTGATTTTAGGACTGCACACCCTCTAGAAGTGCCTACTTTCTTACACTGAGTATGAAGAGAACCTTTGAGAAGTACCTTTCTTGTACCAGATGTGCCAGTTACGTGCTTTCAGAGAAAAATATTTCAGAGTTCCTTTGCTTTTAACTTAGCTGAAGCTCTTTTCCCTAGTATTGCACTGCTCCTATCATTCTAGTCTACCAATAAATAATTATAAAAGAATCTAGGATGATTTTAAAATTTCCAAAAGTTACATGAATGAAATTAAAGGTACATCACATGGTTTAACTGTTGGTCCAAATCAGTAATCTCTCTCCTCTGGTTCTCTCATGAGTCAGCCCAGCCAAATATGTTATCTTCCAAATGCACTAATGGAAAGCCAGAAACCTCTTAAGTGGCTCAGTTTCATGTGTTTTCGCTGTTTCAATTTTTCTTTTCTTACATCTAAGTATCACTTTTTAAAAAGTTGTTTTTTCATAGACTGGTATAAAACTTGTTCAGAGCTCATTTCCTCCTGATGGTTGAATGGGCTCATGAAAATCTCACGAAAGCCTAATGTTTGCTGACCAAATATGTGTGTGTGCTGGATATCAATTTCTACACTTTTCTGTGATGAAGGCCAGTCAAAAATTTCTATTTTTTTTTTTTCTATAGTATTAATACCCTGAGTCAAAGCTAGGTACATGTGTTTCAGAACCAACTCTGTTTCTCACATGTTTTCACCTACAGAAATACTATTTTTTTTCTGACTGCTTAGAAGTCAGAGTATGTTATGAGCAGAAATCACTGAGTTGGCCAAACGTTACTTTTGAACTTGACAACTCATTATATTTTCTTTGGAATATCAATATATTTATCATAGTTCAGACTGGAATTATTTCAGTCACCTCAGTCTAAACTCCTCAAGAAATTCCCCCTTTTCCCTGGAGCTCATTGCTTCACCCCCAGAGCAGCCAGGTTGTGTCTGCAGGGAAATCCCTCGAGCTGCTTTGGGTCAGTTCCATGGCTGAGCAAAAAGAAAATTCCTCAGTTTATTGCCAGTTTTAGATTTAACTGATCCAGTTTTAGATTTAAGTGATCCCGTGGCTGCTGGGAGCCCTCCAGCACAGCAGCCAGGGCTGGCTCTCACGAGCTGCCTGCATCCAGTGCCAACGCCTGGAATTATTCTGGATTTGTGTTTCTACCAAAGCTCCCTCCCACCCGACCTCAAACACCCCTGAGAGAGAGCGAGGCACTCCAGGACCTTGGGGGATTTAAATCCTTCTGAGTTTAATTGAGTGGGGGACTTCTGAAGGGCAGTAGGGGGCTGTCAGGAACAAAGCTGGTTTGTCATGTAAATAGAATTATATTTTTAACATAAACTGTAATGCTGCAGGGTTTTTTTTGTTACACTTTTCCGGTGGTTTCACATTTTACCATAAAACATATATTTATGGTGTATCCTGGTCTTACGTATTATTTGTAAAATCTTTTTAACAAATAATTTGAATATATATTTTTGCTTTCATATTGAATTACTGAGCACTGTTCCTTTTATGTCTTATTTATCTATTTCTAAAATAAATTTTGTTTGACGATTATATTTGTATACCTTCTGGAGAAGCACTGTTTTTAAATACACCTCTCCTCTGTTTGCTTAATGCATGCACACCATCAAGCCTCTACAGAGACTGGTATTTTTCACAGTTTAGGAGCTATGATTATTAAATAACTTAACCACATGCAAGCTTTACAGGAAGAAATATGAAGAAATATGCCTCTTTGAAAGCCTCATACTCTTTAGCAGCACATTTCTTTTGTCCACAATTTTTTCAAAGAAATCGAAGCAGGAATTCCAAGAGTTACACGTTTTCTAATGATGTTTCCATGCATTTTGAGTGTTTCTCTCTGTCTCTGGATGGATTTTGTTTGCATGTGTGTATAAGGGGTGTGAGGGTGCACACACACATTTATCACACATTCAATTAGCAGAGGTTGCAGGCAGTAAATATTGCACAGCCTGGAACTGCAGATATGTGCCTATCCCAATATCTCTCGCTGTGAAAGATAGCTGGGCTCTAAGGATTTCAATCTGCCACATTATTTGATTTTTGGAAGGTTTGTCTTCCCTTCTGAGAATGTACTGCATTCTCAATATGTGAGAAAATGACTCTTGGTGGTTTGGAGGTTAGGATACAAATATGAAAAGTACAGTTTTGAGTTTTAGTGCTGTGATTCTTTCACTAGGTTATTTTACTCATTCCAATGCTGTCTCTCAGTATTCTAAAATACATTTTTTTCTACTTAATAGACTCATATTCTTAAATTTTGCCACCAAAAATGTAGTGAAAATGACATTTTTGTATTTTCTCCAAATTGTGAGCTTCTGCTTATTTCATAAATAGACACAAGTAAATAAAATTCAGTAACTTATATGCATAGAGGTGGATATTAAGTGTGATATCAGCAATTTTTCAGGGTTACTACTGACTTTTTGCAATCTTTTAAATAGGTTTGATTCATTTGTGTTTTCATTTCCAAGGAAGGTGTTCATTCAAGCTGAAACAACTTATTTCCAATAAAAGCTGAACGATGATATCAGAGGTATGAGGTTTGATTTCTCATTGCTGAATTCCAGCTAAGAATTATGAGCTGAGTTGGGTCTGTTGTTCTCAGCACTGTTTCCATGCTTTCCTAAGAGAAGAGTTCCGTGGCTGTTGGATGGATGAAGTGCCCTCTGCTCCTGTTCTCTGTTTCCTTCTGGGCTGTGATCTGAAAGTCTCCAATCATAGGTTTTCCCACACAAAAATACTTTTCCTAGGTCTGGATCTAAACCATCCATGTGCTGATGGTTTTCCTCTCCCTCTCTTCTATGACAAAGAAACCAAGAGGGGACAAATTCTGGTCTTTTCCAGACACTTGGGCATGTGTGTTTCAGTCAAGCAAATGAACTTCTAATGGGTGACTGGAATTTGGAAAGTCCTTTCCTTTGAATGTTTAGGATATTTGAGTAATTGGAAATTACTCAAAATTTTATGATTGTCTTTCAACAAACTTGCCAGTGTCTGCACGGACAAGGTCATGACCACATGCAGGACTTAGAGTTGGGATGGAAAGGGAGGAGGGAAAAGGAAGATCTTTTCAGTCTATAATTATTCTTGTGGTGAGAAACTGAATCAAAATCTTAAGTGCCACATCAGAGATCTTTGCAGATGCAGTTTTGAGTCACACTGTGACATATTTTATTAATTGTATTAGTGTCGGTCTATTCTGGATAAAAGCAGCAGAATTCTGCTGCTAACTTTGAATTTCTGTGAACACGTGGGTGTGTGTTCATATCTGAGCTGAAAAATGATTCAGATCGGGTTTATTGGGATTGAAAGTTAAGGTTTCTTTATGGTATTGTTGACTGATTTTTGTAGATTGCTAAAAATTGTTTCCTTCCCTTTGAAAACGAATGTGTTTTGATCTTCAAGTGACGAAGAAAAGTAACTCAGATGTAGAAAAATATATGGTACATTTTTCTTTGCTATTTAACTAGAGAAAACTGTTTCAATTCCTAAAGGTGGTACAAAAAGATTTAAGTTTTGTTTCTTTTTTTTTTCATTTTTAAACTTAGCTGAGGTAAAATTACAGTTTTTGTATAACAATAAACTGCCTTCTACTTTTTTTTCATTTTATTTCTTGAAATACATTAAAATCAATTTAAAGCAAGTGCTTTTGCTTGCCAGTACCCAGTTTATAAACACATAGGTACAGATATTTTGAATTATACACTATGAAAGCCTAAGTATTTTCTGTCTTCTGTTTTCCAAAGTATCTGTTTTTGGAGGTGTTTAACATGGAACTCTCTGTAGCCAACACACCAAGGAGTCAAACTGAAGGTGGAAAAGGGCTTTTCTGTTTAAATAAATCTATTTGTAAACAAAACTTCAAGAGGGGAGGAAAACATTGGATTATGTTCTCAAGCTTAGCAGAAGGGAAGCAACAACTTCTCCAGCCTGCTGAGATTTTGATTGCTATTGATTTCAAAGTTAGAAGCCCAAACAACAGCAATTTATACGAGAAGTGTTTCTCCCAACTCGTGTTAAACTCAGGACTCAGTGAGAGCTCCAGCTAAGAGCTGCTGCCACTTGTGAAGGTGTGGGAGCTGTTGTTGTTAGCAGCAGTGATCAGCATCGCTGCATTCACTGCTCGCAGTCCGTGCTGAGTCACCTTGATCTGTTATATTCCCTAGACCTGAGTGGGAACAATGGATTTACCAAAAATCCTGCGAGAAAATCTTGGTTTGTCCTCCTCCAAATAGCAGTGAGATACTCTATCCAAATGCAGACATCTAATGCTTTTCAGAAGTGTCTCATTAGACACGCTGAATACTTACCTTTGAAATTCTTATTCTATACATTGTAGAAGCTTATACATTGATAGATATACAAAAAGATAATTTTCTAAAACTTTTATTGTTTTCTTTATAAGACAGTGTTCAAAGACATTTCCTGCTGTTTAGAAGCATGAGGCTGAATAGATTTTTCAACGGGCTGAAGTAGATTTTTAATCTAGCAAAATGACATTGTGACTAATTTAAAAAACATGGATAAACAGATTGGTGTTTGCTTACACATGGAGCAATCATCAGCCTACTGATTTTGCAAACAAGAGGCTGGAGGATTTGATGAAGGCATTTTAAGAAACTCGTACGGCCAAAGTTGTAAATCAGTCCCTGCTAAATGATCTTTCATGATTCATTCCCTTTCTTCATCAGGTTTATTGTAAGAGCACTTCTGTGCACTATCACTTTGGCCAGCTTTTAACTCAAATTACTTCATATCCTGTTCATCAAATATTGCCTCTGTTCTTTCCTGTTGGAAAATAATACAGGTATGGTCTAACAATGAGATCCTTGTTTTCTTGTCTTTAATGGATGGTTTAGGATTTCCTACTGCTGTTTTCCTATTAATATATTGAAACTATGGGGAGGGTATGTAAGAATCCAGACATTTGTAAGATCTTGCACTTGGTGTTGTGTCAACTTGACATTTGACAACAGCACTGTGATAATAACCAAAGTAATTAGTACCAGATGTATAAACCTCCTGGGACAATATATTATAACCATTTAGGATATGTCGGTGGGTCACACAATATATATCTATTTCTTACATCAGAATTCTTAAAGATTGCAGATCATGAGATCATAAAACAATTCAGATTCCGAGGGATCTGTGAAGATCATCTACGCCAATAATGGGACTTAAAACCAGGCTCATTTAGATCAGTTTTCTCTGTGCCTTGTTCATTTGACTTCTAATATTTTAGGATCCTCAAGAATATATAAATGTTTCAGTGGAAATCAGAATCTTAATTGTCTTTATTAATCCACTGCCCACATGTATAAATACCCAATGAATTCAGATTGACTTATAGCTGTAAATAGTTTAAATATATCTATTTGTATGCATTTTTGGGGTGAAGCCCAAAGTACACTGTTTGCTGCTCACTTCTATGGCTCATCAACTTTTGTATTCATCTTTATTTTATAAATATGTTGTATGTATTTATTTGAATTTCATCTAGTGGTAGTGAAAGCACTGAGAAGTTGACACAGTCTTGATTGTTTTACTGACAATGAGTGCATCAAACCTCTTCACTTACCTCGAAGGTTGGATATTAAAAGCAGACAGAAATGACAGAATAATTCTGTCAGGAACAATTAAACCAGAAAAATGTAATTGGAGGCAAAAAAGGCTTTTGATGCTTCCTGTATACAAGATGTACAGTGGTGCAATTATCTGCTTTCAGCTCCCGAGCATGATTTATTAGTTACAGTAGTTTGGCTTTGAAACACTGAACATGGCTAAGACAGCATGTGCTCAGTTGTGTGAGGGTTCCAACATCTGTCCTGACAATCCTCTTACAGGCTGCCTTTGAGGAATTAGGAAATGGCAACATGAGTTCTGAAATGGATATGAAAGAACCAGAGCTAGGAGAGGGGGGTTGGAAGAGGATATTCCATTATTTCATTGCCCCTTTTTAACACATTAACTCCTTGAACTGTTTGTTTTTATTATTCCAGATGGGAGCAAGATGCATATAAATGAATAAAATGAAATAGAACAAACAAATCAAATACTTGGCTGCTGTTCAAGAACTGCTAAGGCTGAGCTTTATTAAATTCACATGAGGATATGATAACTGTGGAATTTCACACAATGAACTGAGCTAATCTTACTCGTGAAGAACATAATTTTTCTTGAGACAGATGAGAGAATCTGAAATTTTGTCATGAGGAAAACAAAGGCCCTTTGGAGCTTTATTTTCTGAGGGCATTCACCACTTGAGTGAAATCTGTACATGTCCCACAAACAGGATCTTCATGCACAATCCATTTTTACACATCAAAAGTTTCAAGGGTTTGTTCTTTCTCCGTGGCAAAGTGGAGAATACTTCAAAGTAAGCTACTGTGTTCTGTGTTAAAACTCTTCCCTGTGTCATCTAAAGTCCCTTTAGGAATAAGCATATTTATATTTTAAAAGGGGGCAAAAGCATTACATTTTAAAATTATATTAGATATATTTAATTTATATTTAAATAGGAAAACATTAAAGCGGAGCAAACCAAATATTTTTTATGATTATTTGCAGGATATAATTCACGCTGATGCCTTTTCTTTCTTGTGACTCTAGACCATTTTTATGCTCTGCAGTTGAATGACTGTTTATAACTCAATGCTTTTCAGATATTTCCTGTTGCTTAATGTAATTAATGTTCTTTTAAATACGCTATTTTTCCTTATTTCTTTTTATTGAAACTCCAAAATTACTGTTCAAAATTTCTGATAAAATAATATTTTTCCCTTCAAAACTCCAAAAGTATAATTCCTGACAATATTCACATAATACATTTTTTTACATTTTCCATTTAAATGTAGTATAAAACTACATAAACTATTTCCCTGTATCTAAAATGCTAAAAAGAAAATGATAAAACTCAGGGTTAAAGGATTGAACACCCAAATCTATTGAGGACCTTTTCTTAACCAAAAAAAAAAAAAAATTTGAAGTACTATGGGAAATTTTTATAGGAACTGATGAATCATTACCTTCCAAAACTCATGTATGATTAGAGTGGACATCACATGGAAATAAAATCAAAAACAGTAGAAGGTAATTGCTGTTTTAGTGTTTTGATGAAATCTCATTTATTTGGTTGGGTAATGTCAAACGTCAATTTTCCTTTGTGGGGCTGAATAACTCGTTCAGTGCTGTCTCATTGGAAAATGAGTGAGAGACACAACCCCTCTGCTTGATAAACTGAGGGAATTCACCAAAGCCACAGAGGTAGAACTCACCTGCAGACCTCCTGCACTTATCCCTAAAACAACAGCCCAATGGTCCACAGGAAAGATAATGGCCAGACAAAGCCTGACACGTGTCATAACAGACAGAGAACCTTTTCTCCTTGTGAAACCAGCCCAAATAAAAACTCAGATTTAATCAGAACTGGTTTGACTCTCCCTATGTCAATCAAACCTTTTATATTGATAATCTGAGGAGAATAGGGTTGAGAACACAAAGTCTACTTTTGTATTATTAAGATGAAAAGATTCTGCTGGGGTTTGATAACACTGGAGATGCAGAGGCTGTTACAGAAACGTAATGAATATCAAACATATCTGCAAAAAGGACTTTTTATCAAGATAATATCCTGATGAAAAATGCCACTTATTCTTTATTTTCCACCAGACAGGTTTAGAGACTGCAAGTGAAGAATGTAGATCTGTATTTAATGGAGGTATTTAGTTTAGAACACTCCGTGCTGAAATATGAACCTTGAATTCAGTTGCTTCTCATCTAATCTAAAAAATAAAATTAAAAAAAAAATTAGACTAATTTCTTTCATATTCAAAGACAGAATATTAATAAATTAGAATTTACCGGTGGATGTCACAACGTTGTGGGTAAATCTGTATAACTTGTTATTCCAAATGAATTCTGTAGCATTTAAACTCATTTCAGTGTAACTAATTTTGTCTGTTTGTTTGTTTTTAAATTATTTCCAGAAGAGCAAGTATCTGACTAGTCACTTTTAATTTATACATCTCAGAAGTACTGGGTTCCATGAGAGATGAGATCAGATTTGGTACAATGAAGCAAAAGGTGGCATATGCTAATTTTATATGCTGGGTCAATGACTGAGTTTTTTGATTTTTT
>VWZT01000567.1:135736-169012 GCA_013397055.1 Pachycephala philippinensis
TTTTTAAGGTAGGATGGGGTTATTAGTCTGCTGTTAATTTTTTGATTGCTTTCTGTTTAGGGTGTTACTCAGGAAGGAGAATGAGGAGCTGGAACAGGATGTTCCACTTCTGATCCAAAAAATGTTGTGTGGTGGGAATTCTCAAGGGAATGTATCTTAATCTCCTACAGGGATTGTGGCAGATTGGCTTACACTGTTTGTGTTCCACGACTTGTGTGTGGTTGTAAGCTTTGGATGGATTTTCTTTTTTTGTAATTGTTTTTCCTTTAGCCATACTGTGGCCTCAGATTGGAAGAAAAAGATAAAAGGTGAGAAAGGCTTAATAGCAATTTTGTTTT
The DNA here is from genome assembly GCA_013397055.1 of Pachycephala philippinensis. Lineage (NCBI taxonomy): Eukaryota > Metazoa > Chordata > Aves > Passeriformes > Pachycephala > Pachycephala philippinensis. The sequence goes on from VWZT01000567.1 coordinate 136,075, forward strand.
TGAAAGGGAGAGGCTGGTTGATCCGGCTTAAATCTTTACAGCTGGATCAACCAATAACTGTTGAATTACAGACAAATGGCAACTGCAAAACCTTTTGGGTTAGCACGACACCAGCTGTAACTAGGAAAGAGAGAAGGAAAGTGAATCCATACCATGGTAATAACATTTTGACAGGATGTCCAAAAACAGATAGGTGGGAATGGAAAACCCGTTCTTTCCTATGTAAACGACAAAGAAAATGAAAGAAAACTGAATTTTGTCACCCTGCTGTTTGGTGTGTGGTTGAGGATGATTGGGGTTTTCTTACAGAGAGACAGAACTGCATTGGCTGTACCCCAGGGTTTATGGAGCCGTATCCAGGTGTTGGTGTGATCTCACCAAAGCAATGGTCAGACCAAATCCCTCTCTTGTACCAGCATTTTGTGCCTATTTTAGTAGGAGAAGTGCTGAGGTGATGTTTTACTTGTTACTATCTTTGGGTTACGTTTATTCTGTTTTGCAAATTTAGAACAGAATGGCTGGCAGAGGGGATCAGGGGAGATGTATCAGAGCCAGATATCGACTGTCAGAGCACTGAAGCTTGGGGAGAGAGAATAAGCAGAGCACCTCCAGCCCTACCACTCACTTNTCTTCTGTAGGAGGTGAAGGAAGGGAGCCACACGGAGAGAATCAGTGCTGTAGCTGTCTCGAGCTCACACAAGCTGCAGTGAGTCACTCTTAACTCTCTTTCCTCTAGGTACTGTAGGAGGTAACTGTGTGAACACTTGGCTTTTTGATAGCTAAGGCTGAGTAAGATGATTTCTGAAAGGTAATACAAAAATAATTTTAAAAAGTAGGGCTCACAAAGCTGAGAACATTTTGAAGCCGTGACCTTCAGTCCTATAGGCAGATTGCTCTCGGTTAGAAAGAGTTGAGGCAATTAAAAGACAGATAACAGAGAGAGGAGTTTTCAAAGTAAGTAGAAGTATTGTACTCAGATATTTTCACCTCCATCAACTCTGATGTTAGGGTGCATATTCCACTGTATGTTGTTCAAAGTTGTTGGTAATGTTAAGAAATTTTACTGTGAAGGGAGAGATTAAATTCTCTGATAATTTCCCCTTATTTCTCTAGAATAAACAATTTATATGCTGTGTTATAATGATCATATTTCTTACCATTAAAGTGATTTCTCCTCATTACCTCCTTTTGGTATGTGTATTTTCACCAGTTTGATTCACCTGCTTTACTCTTCGCCATAAGCTGGCAAAGACCCAAGTGCATTCATTCTGCCTGTTTATTTGGCATATCAGTTATAACCAGTATTAACACACAGAGAAAAGGAACAGGGGTTTTGGAGAACATGCATTTAGTGAGGAGGCACATACCTCAGGCAAACTGCAGTGGATCCTGGTTCATTCCAGCAGACTGAAAACCATGATTCAGGATAAAAAATTGAGAAATGTTGTCTTCAGGCAGTGGATGGTGCAAGCACTTTCTGTTTTTGCAAAGTTCACCGGTGTCAACGTGCATGATTTTGTTTCCTTTGATGGCATCTAACCTTTGGAGGAAATGGCACCCCCTCTGTGCTGTGCTGTGCTGTGCTGGCACCCATGGCAGGGACAGTGGGGTCTGTCAGTGGGACCTGGCTCAGGCCCTGTGGCAACACATCCTCACCTCGTAAAGTCCATGTCATGGGAGAGGGGAAACAGTCAGAGTCATCCTGAGCTGTGTGAGCACTCTGATCCATCACTTGCAGCAAAACATTTTGGGACAAGAGTCCAACAGAGAATCTTTCAGAGAAGTCTTGACACTTTGCCATATAAGTACTACCACAAAGCCTAAACTGAGTTAATGGTTTTAAAGATTTCCTGATCCTCTTGGATTATGCCACCAGGACTGCTTTTGGAAAAAAACTAGACTAAGAATGATAATTTGTCAATATAATAATCCTGAGATGGGTTATAAATGGAAAATATTCCATTTGGTTGCCTATTTCCTCTTCCCTGAAACTTTTGGAAGACTGAGCAGCACAGCTGCATCTTTATGCACAAGTGTAGGAGCAGAAGTTGGAAGTAGGGTGATGGGAAGGTGGGAAGTGGGCACTTTGAGGGGGAGGATTTTATCCAGATTAAATCTAGAAACTCCTAAAATGTCACAGAAATATTTGAAGCAGGAGAAACTTGTTTCTTTGCATAACTTTTGCTGAAGTCCAGGAATTTTATCGTGTATTGGGCAGTTTTTAAGGAGCACTGTGAGGGGTGAAAAGAGCCTTATGATGTGGGAAAACGGAAATTAAACTCCACTGTAATACAATTCTGCTTTTTTTNCATAGTCTATTGGTCTTTGCTGTTGCTGGAGACAGACATTCCAAATCTCATCAACTGCTATCCCATGTGATATTAATTAACATATTTATTGTGATGTCCAGAAGGATGTCAAAGTCTAATTAGACACTTGAACTATATTTCCAGCATGAGTACAGCTCCTGTCTGTGTCTGAGGGTGGTGAGGCAAAGCTGCTCTTACTCTGTGATAACGATTTCAGACTGGAGAGGTTTCAAGCCTGAACCTTCCTGAGCAGTCCTGATACTCACATTCAGGACTGAAGGAGTAGAGGAAACCCAACCTCAACACAAACCCAACCTCAACACAAACTATATTTTAATCGAGTTTCTATTAAGAAAAGCTGACAAAAAATTACTTTAGATGGCTGCATGTTGGTAAACCATAAAAAAAGAATTTATTGCTATTTCTTATTTGGCTGATTTCTTCAAGGCTCCATCTTGAAGCTGTTTTAATGGAAAATCAAAGTTACAGTTATTATCTGACGTTTCATCTAATTTCTGGTTTGGAGGAATAACTTGCTGTTACTGTAGGAAAAGAAGAGCAAGATAAAAGTATAATGAAGAAGTAGAATGATTTTCTATAAAGACCTCCTTGCAATATACTGTACCTCGTATTGCATTTTATTTATTCACAGCTTTGCACTCGAAGGAAACTACAAGGAGATGAAACCTCCAGAGGAAAAGCCCAATGAAATGAGAACAAACAATATCAGAGCATAAGGTGTCTTGCTAACCTTTAAAAATGCAATTCAGTCCCACACAATTTTCCTCAATCAGGAGCAAATCTGCAGCTCTTTAGCAGCCAACCAATCAGTTGGGTTCTCACTCACTTTGATGTGTGAGTTGAAATTTAATACAAAAAAGAAAAGACCTTTTGGGAAATCATATTAATGGAGGTTCATTTTCATTATGTCCAGTTTTCTTTCATTATTGGATACTTGTGAGGATAGGTCTTTTCCCCAGAGTGTCCTTCTCTAGATTATTGTGTTGTGTGTGTGCTTCTTCTCGTGCCTTGAAATCAGTGTGATATTCTGCTACTGCTTTCTCCCATCTTATCCTGCCGTATTAATTTTAGCTGTGAAGTTTCACAGGTTAAAATTTTAGAATCATTTGTCCCTCACTGTGCTTTGACACATTTTATTTTTCTGTTCAGTGGCAAAAGGTTGCTATTGCTTTCTAGGATATGATTCATTTGGAGCTTTATATGCAACTGAGGATCTTTGCATGATCTCAAGTGCTGAACAACAACCAAAAAGTGATGTATTTTAGTAAATTGCTGGAGTTAATGACCCTTCTAATGATCGAGGGTCATTATCTGCTTTTAGCTCACTCTATTACCTACTTTTACTGACTCAAAGCACTGGAACTTGATTATCATAGTGAATGACTACTCGTGTTTTACAGTGGAATCAGAGGCAACTGCACTTGCTCAGGAGTTGAAGCTGCTGAGTGCCACTGGCAGAGTATGAGGTCATTCCTGTTTTTCAGAAATTCTTACTTCTGCACTTGCCTAAGATGGGCTTTTCAAACTGCACAGGCAAACTCTGCTCTCAGTGCTGAAGCTAACCACTGACTTCTGGGGAAACACAGTAAGGTCAATGCACACAGCTCTGCAAAACTCCATTTATCTGGTTTTCATTGCAGGTTATCATTAAGAAGGCAGCCAGTATGAAACAGGGAGTTTAGCTGTGAATGCACGTGTCATTGAAACGGCTGGAGTTACAGATAACTCCATTACTGTCACTCTTTTATCTAATGCCATATTGATTTATTTTCAAAGTACTTAATTTTTCAGTGTTCTGTGCAGGTTAGAGATCCATCTTTTCAGCCACATGCCAAACTGGTATGGACTACACTGAGAATTATTCCTTTTATGACATTATATCAAATCAGGTAATTCTGTGTGTCTGTATAATGAAGTGTTACATTAAGCTAAACTGAGCATTATGCCAAATTAAACTGGAGTTTAATTCTCAGATTTGAAGCAGAAGTTACTCTGGTTTTGGGCAATCAGAGAGATGTGTGTACACACATTTATTTCGCTAGTTGTCTACAGATGTCTACAGAAGAAAAAATGTTTAAATATTTAGGGCTGTGTTTAGAGCCATTAAAATCAAGGCTTCTCTTTGCTGATCCACTGCTGCTCACATCTGTTCACTGGGGTTTCTTTCACCAGGTTAAGCTAGGACTGGATGGATCTGAGTTGAAACAAGACCTCTCTGGTTGATAAGACAGTGGTTGGATCAGAGTGAGGTGTAATGGATCAGTTGCCTTGCTAATTGGAGAGGGAAGGAATTGTCAGCTCAGGAATGATGATCTGAACACTCCTTTTAGGAAAGGGAGATTGCTGTGAAGCAGGGGAAGGGAAGGAAAAGTCTTCCATTTCAGCCACAGAAGTTGTAATGTATAGATCTTTGAACGATAGAGACACGTGATTAATGTGGTGCTAAAGTCTGCTGGTCATCCTCAGCAGTCATCCCGACACAGGGCAGGTGGGAGCTAATGAATATTTTGTGGGCAATCTTCAATTTAAGTGAAATGAAATGTTGCTCAAGCAAACAGAAGGAACAAGGACTCACTCAAGACAGTGCCTGTTATACATACTGGAGAAATGGGAAATCAAGATTTAGATTCAGGGAATTAGGAGAGAGCTGTGATATGATAATTCTTGATCTGTATTTGAAGAGAACTCCTTTGTTGCCTTCCTGAAGTCGCTTCACAGTGTCCTGCATCCCTTTTCACTTTGGATGCTGACATGTGAGGCCGTGCTTGGATCTTGTTCAATGCAACAGGAAACTTGTACTGACCAGCAGATCTGTTTATCTGCACTTTTGTAGATAAACGTAGAACAACCCTCACTTGTAGCACAATTTGTTGAGTCTCATCCCAACATTTGCTGGAAAAAAAAGAATTTTTTTTATCGAGACAGTTAACCAACCTGTTCAGAGTAGAACCTAATGACAGTTTGTTTGGAATCCCTGCAGTCAGATAAACACAGTCACAGATTTTCATGCTTTAGAGGACATAGGAACTCACCGTTTGGAAATCATCTGTATTAATTTGACTACATCTAAAACAAAAGATGGGGCTTAGTAGTCTCCAGTCTCTATTAGCTACACTCCCAGAACACGGTAAGCCTTTTGGAAAAAAAAAAAATCAGAGTGATTACTATTGTGAATTATTGACCACTTGTTCCACATATTAGGGACTATTAACCTTGTCATTCATTATTTAAAGGAGCTATATCACTTCACAAAACTGAGTATTCTTAGGTGGCCAGCAAAAAAATTTATTAAGTTGAAACGATTTTCTTTAATTATCCTTCAGCAATTCACAGTCTAAGAACAATTGCCCTTTTAGGAAAATGAACATAATGAACCACTCCAGAGAACTCAGAATTTGTGCTTTACAGGAATCTCTGTGTGTTGGTGTTAAGTAGCAGGAGAATTTTCACAGCAGATGGGACCCATTAATTAGAGGGGAACCAAGAACAGAACCCAGAAAGGATCTGAGAGTGGATTAGGGATGTCCTGTGCCTGAAGAGAAGCTTCTCAGCTGTGCACTGTAAATGATGCTCCATCAGAAGGGTTTCACTGAGGGTCTCTTTTGTGTGTGACTTGGAAGAAGAAATGGTAACTGGAGAATGGACGAGATATCTTTGTGTAGCATGTTTTATCATACAGACATTCAAAACAGGCTTTATCTCCCTGGGAAGAAAAGTTTATAAGTTATTTGTTATATAAGGACATTCTGCACCAGGCAGAGGCAGCTGGAGCCTCTTTGGTGAACAGAGAAGGGGAAAAAAAAACCAAAAAAACAAAAAACCCTATATGACTAGGAAAGTAAGGATGAGCTTTCATTTTAAGTTTTGAAGAATCTATGATAAATTCTATTAAAAAAAAAGACAGAATTCTGAGATCTCATAATCGTAAATCATAAATCATACTGAAATACAACGGAATATTTAAAATAAAAATTCCCCCACAAATTTTTAGGCTTGGTATTTCTTGAATTAGCATTTAGAATGAAATAGCAACAAAAAAAGAACAGAATCTGAGTCTGTTTGTCTTCCTGTTCTCTAAAGATTTCATACTCTTACAGATAATAGAAATGCCTGTGAAGCAGTAACATGGCCACTCGACTCTGAACGATGCCAGATAAAAGTCTAATTCTTCATTCAGAGAAGTCCATCACTTTCATTTCCAGTCTTACTTGCACTTATTGTCAGATAGCGTCTGTCATATTTTCATAATTAAGATAAATCTGTAGGGTTCACTCTCACTGAGAGATGCTCTCTAAGTTCTGGTTCTCTCTCCCTGCTTATAAAATAAAGATGATGAATAGATACCATCCCTGTATTTATAAGATGTACACCGTGGCAACTGGATAGATTTATCTTTGTTTTTATTTTGTGAGGTTCATCCTCTCCTGTTCTGGTAGCATGAGTAGAATGTGTGCAATTCAGTTTGAGGTTTTAAAATCTGGGAAAACTGTAGCTATAGGCAGAATTAAAAACCTTAATTAAAAGTCGGGGTAAAAAAGCCCTTTTTTTTGGTGTATTTATGTCCAAATAGTCACACAAAATCAAGAATATCAGAGAGATCTTTTGAAGTCACATCTCAGTGATGTCACGCTGATTTCTGAGAGCAAACTCTGCAAGTGCTGAAGCACAACAGAAAGCTGGTTGTGACCCTTCAGCCATGAACTCCAGAAGCACAGGATATCCCAGAAAACATTGCATTTTGACACCAGACAAACTCTGTTTCCATTACCTCTCGTAACCCCAGCTCGGTGCCTGAAGCAGAGCCGAACTCTCATGTTTTTGGCAGAGTGGAGAATGGTTTGGCATTCTGGCAGATATCTTAAAGGCCTGGAGTTTCCTGTTTTATGCAGTCTTTACACTCATAGGTGAGGAGTTTTGTTATTCCATATCTTAAAACACGCCTAAGTTAGAAAAAAATAAACATAAAAGCACCACCTTTTTGCATAGCATTCGATGGGCTATAGCATCAGAGCCATTCCTAAAGACAGATGAAAAAATCAAATCTGTGTCTGATCTGCTTGCACGATGGTTGCTGCAAGTTTCTTTCGCTGCATTCAGCAGAACATGGGGAGTGCTTGATTGGAGTGATGGCCCGAAATGATCCACCAGCATAAATTAACACAGCTGAGCAGTTCTTTTAATTCAAAGTGAGTAGCAGTGTAGTGACATTACACAGTGATTACAAAAGTGGGAACATCTCTTAGGCTGGCCTTGTATTCTGCCAAGCCAGGAAAATATATCTCAGCCACTCGAGTGAGAAATCTCTAGATCACTTTTTGTTTCAGTTGCAGAGAAAAGAACAGTTCAGCTGCAGACAATGAGCACATTCCCCTCTGCCCCTCCATGGCTCCCATGCAGATTAGGCTGATGTGCACTGCAGTTGTTCAGGGTCTGCTCCCTGTCTCTTTGTGGCAGTGTAGCTGAAGCCTGTGGTGCTCACAGAAGTGTTTGCTGGGTTAGGACACCTCATAAATTCTCTGCCAGCACGTGTTCTCCAAAATGAGATCTGTGCTCCGTGTCTGATGAGCTCAGTTGTAAGGATGGTGCCTTGGGGTGCAAAGTGCATGGCTGGGACTGGACCAGGGGTCCTTGCCCAAATTCCCATGACGTTTTGTGGCTTTGTTAATGTGCAAACAGCATTTTAAAGATGAGTCACGATTCTGAATCCTGCTTTGGAACAAACAGCGCCAGAAAAGCAATTGGAATCTTCTTCATGTTGTGAATTGAGCTCCGTTCATTGCCTAAGCAGTGGCAATAGGCAGTGGTAACAGGAAAGCAAATTTACAACAGTAAATTTCATGATTTAAGTAAATGAGTCATGATAGCTAACAGCATCTATTATTGTCATTTATACGCAGAAATATATTCTCTTGTATATATTTGTGTCCACAAAAATCATCTGAAAAGTTCCAAAATGCTGAATAAATGTAAGTTATGAAAACAGAGACCTAACTTGGCATGATGTCAACAAAAACAAATGTTACCAATGTAACCTTGGGATTTAGCTACGTTCAGAAATGAGTAAAGTACTTGGTCATGAGATCTGTAGCCTAGAAAGTATCCTTTGGAATTCAGCCCCTGATTGCAGGAAAATAATAAATGAAGTGATTGTATTCTGTACCAAGGTTAGAAGTAGACTAATGGAGTTTTAATGATCTTACTAAAACTAGAAAACTGCTGGTTTTTCTGTCCAAGTGGGTCATTTAACCAAACCTTGACTGGGCAAAGGAATTAACCATGTATTTTCTGCCTTTGAAACCAGTGTCCATATCAGTTTTAGCTTGCATTTTGTGTAGCTGTCTGAATTTTGTGACCACATTTTCCCCTAACAGTTGCTGAGACATCCTTAATTAAGCATACAAGTGTAACGTGCACGTCATCCAGTGGTTGAGAAAGAAAGGGAGAAAGAAATTTTTGTGACCATAAATTGTTATGTTCAAAGACATTGACACTGTATATTCTGTTGTAAATTTGCTTTCCTGTTACCACTGCCTATTGCCACTGCTTAGGCAATGAACGGAGCTCAATTCACAACATGAAGAAGATTCCAATTGCTTTTCTGGCGCTGTTTGCTCCAAAACAGAAGTCAGAATCCCCCCTGCAAGATTTCTTCATGGCCAGAAATGAAGACTGTGCAGTGTGGTTTCATGTTTTAGCAGTGGCAGACACACCTTGCAATTGATCCAAGTTAGATGCATAAAAAATGGGAATGACACAGCCACCCACAGGAGTGACAGAGACGGTGAATTAGGGAGAAGCTTTTGTTTATAGAAATAAAGCACATTTTCAGGCAAACATGTAGTGTGTTATGCTGCTCATACAGAATAAGTTTTCTTACCTGTAAGCATTGACATAACAGGACTGAGTTATAGACTGTGGTGTGGCACAATTAGATGTATTTCTACCACTTTTTAGAACAGTGGAACTAGACTCTAAATTGAATTTAACTGCAAAATTTTTCCCTCAGCACAAGTAAACTGCCTCAATCCCTCTCAGGCTATTTAATGCTTTGTTCTTGTCAGAAGAATTTCCTTAAGAACATAATGCCTCACCACAGTCTACATTTAAAACTTCCTTTAAATGTGAAGACAAAAAAAAAACAAAAAAAAAAGGTTTTCTTGTATTTTCCCAATAATGGATTGCAGAAATCACCTTGGCTCACCCTGCATTCCTTCCTCAGGCTAAGTTCCCGTGGAAGTGTGACTTTGATGGAAGTCATGAATACAGAGTGCTGAACAGGACTCATTGTGATTAGACACGTATTTTGAAAAAGCTTTAGGAATGATAAACTGCACAGTTGCAGTGTTGCTGTTTTATTTTATATTTAAGAAAGACCGATGACATTTGGGATCTTCTAAAAGCGCAAAATGGATAATAAGAATTATGTTCTTTCAGTTTCCATGAAGGCACTTTCTTGTCAACTTCTGTCATGCTCCGAAAAGTGCAAAATATTTTGTTAGAAACTAAATGGAAACTTCTACAAGGAGAGGCTTTTTTTGTCAGTGTAATGTAAGATGAAGTCTTCTGAGAATTCACAGGATATACAGTGGTTTAAAGATCAAAAAACCAGCAACATTACAAACAAGTAAGAGGTCAGGTGGGGCCATCACACACGCAGACATTGAATAATTCAGTGCTTTCCTGTGTGTGGCACCTGCAGAGCTGAAATAGTTGAACAAAGTGCAAAATCATGGCTTGCTGGACCATGGTAATAGCCCAGATTATGAAAGGCCAATATTAATAATAATTAACCAGCACCACTTTAAGCTCAGGGCTCTTGTGAAGGATTCAGCTGGTAGAAGGAGAATGAACTCTGAGGTTGTTGCCCCACTCAGCATCTCAGCCTGAGCTGGGCATCCTGCACCAGAGCGTGTGGTCAGGCTTGGAAACCCAAATCAGGCAATACTTTCATTTTCCTATGTATGATAATTGTTTTTTGTTGCTGTTGCTGCCAAGGAGGTAAAGTTGATAGAGTCCACATTACCATGAATTTTGTCCGAAGTAAGAGAGTTTTATGGAAGATTGAACAACTTTTATATGTTAATACGCAGAAGTGTGTTGAATGGCATAAAATGATTGGTCCCTCGGACACCCACCCCTTGGGGTGATTGCTCCAGTTCTGAGACATCCGTTTCTGGATGTTTTTCTGGTTGAAGCCACAACAGTCCTTGAGAAGTAGGTGCAGGTGCAGAGATTTACAAAACTATAACATTATTTTAAATTCTTCACGAGAAAGAGAATCTTCAGAAAGTACTGCAAGGGCTAAAGAAATTCCCAGCCTGAGGCCTTTTTCCATACCCATAGGTTTTGTCTGTGGGGCAGGAGATGGAGTACAATAATGAGCAGTTGGGAGTGAGACCTGGCACCAGGGAGCCCCTGGGTAAGTGGCTGGGAGTGACAATGAATCTTTTTGGGAATCATGTCCAGGGTGTCACCGCTGCCTGCAGCACAAAGGAGCCCCACGAGGAGACCGATAGGAAATAAAAAGCATGCAATTAGGAAATACAAAAGAGAAAATTACTTTGAAACTCAGTAGGGGTGCAGGGCAATCCACTGCTCAGAAGCAGATGAAAACTGCCTCGGTCAGAGTGGAGAGGCCCAGGTTCCACACAGCACTGGGGATAATGAGAGCATCGCCAGCCAATCTGTCAGTGCAAACCCCACCACTCACGGTGTCACAACTGCCAAGGACAGCTTGACTCATCTGATGACAGCGCTGAACCCATGTCACTTAGAGGCAATCAACAAATTAAGTTTGAAATCTCCAAAAGATTATCTCAATTTAAAGGCGACGTTGGAATCAATAGGCTTTTGGATCTTCCAGGAAAAGAGGGATGCAGGCTGATTCAAGTTTACAAGCTTTAGACAATGGTCTGTTATAGCAATTACAGGCACACGCCAGGCTGGTTGGAAATCAATACCTGCAAATGTGAGATATTTGCATGTTTTTGGCACAAGCCTATTTGAAATAAACTAATCATTTTCCCTCTCCAGGCTTTGAGTTACTGCTGCTTAAAATCCCCTTTATATTCTACATTCAGGATTCTTAGAATCAGGTAATAATATTACAAATAGTCTGGGGAAAAAAAAATGCATACCAGCCCTTGTTTAAAATTACCGTCATGCACAGCATTAAAAAGAACTTGAATGTTCTGTGAAATGAAGTTGATTTACTGTCACTTGTCTCTCCTTTGCTTTCAGGTAGGTTTGAAGTGCATCAGTGCTGCGATGCCAGCTTTTTGTAGATTTACTTAGCCACCCTTTCAACAATCTTGATGGACTGTTTTGATTCTTTTAGTCCTTTCTCTGAGTAATTTTAAAGAAACACTAATTAAAGCTTTTCTATTGAATAATACATGTGCTTCACCCTCCAAAGTTTAGCTTAAGGGACTCGCATTGACAAAAATACATTATATTCCTTTAACTTAATTTCATTAGTGGGACTTCTTTGACTTTTTGGGAATGTACAGATTTTCCTCCAGAGCATGTTAGAGCACAGAACGATTAGCAGAGCATTAGGAGTAACCACAGCCCAGGAATAATGTCACTTAGCCCTATGGCAGTATGTGAGTTCCAGGGCAATTTGTAGATGTTCTGTTCAATGGTGTATAAAATAGGGATGCACTGCATTGTACTTGAGGCATTTTCTCCAGAACTCCAGCCAAGTCTGATACACTGAATAATCCAGACTCACATTTTCCCAATTTACCAAGTAGTATATTTTATGCACAGTGTTGGTAACAGAAGTCAGCTTAAAATCGATATTTTCTTTTGGTGTGCAAACCTAGGAAAGGTGATGTTTATGCTGCTAAAAATCCAAAGAAGTTCTACTGAAATCAAGAGGGGTTTACTGGTGTAAAAACAGGTTAAGGAAGGGAAGAATCCTGCCCTGGTGAAACACTGAGAGGTGAGTGGAAAAGCATTGGTATTCTGCAGAGAGGAGAACTTCCTGCAATAATGAGTGCATAGCAGAGGCCAAACAGAAAGCAATACATTTGGGTTCAACATCGCATTCACCTTCTGTGGGCTGAGAGCACATGGCAACAAAAGGAAATACGAGCAGTGATTTCAAATGTTTCTTGTTATCCTTTTATTTCTTTACTGCTTTCTCTCCCTTTCTGTCAGTTATCAGCGATCATCATTTGAAAACCACTTGTAGTTCTGGGAACAGTTCGTACTCCTTTGTTAAAGCATTTATGATTGTCAGGAAAACTTTCCAGGCTATCATTTTATTTAATATAAGCCAGTCTCATTCTCTTTCAGGCTACTGGATGCATTTTTCTTTTTCATCAGCCAGCCAAGTTGCATGGCTGTGCTGTGCTTGTGAAGTTTTGACTTAATGTTCTGAATTAAATTGCACTTATTCTCATTTTAGGGCATCCCTTGCTCAATCTTGGTGGTGCATATCTAATCATATGCAGGCAATCTGCTAACACTGATAGAAATTTACAGATATGTGTTATTATTAATGCAATTAATTTTTTAAAGTGCCAGGGTTAATAAAGTGCAGAAATACAAAAAGCATCCGGGCTACCAGTTTTAATGTTTGTTCTATAAAAATTCATGTTACACACATAGGAACTAGCAAGAATGCAGGTTCTGTTCAAACAGCAAGGAACTGTCCTGGTTAAATAAATTTTCAGTTTAAAATGTTAATAAAAAGTAGTTGATAAACTAAAACAGGAAACTGACTGAAATTCTGCCACTGCTGAGCTACTTCCCTTCACTGAGTATCTGCAGTCACAACTGCTATTTTACAGATTTGAAAATACAACTTCTCAACCTTTGCAGTAGTGCCAAGACTTCTCTCGCTAGGTCACCCACTCCTCCTCCTCCTGGTTCTCTGATCATTGCTGTGTTTTGTTATCCAACAAAATTTCATCTCCTCTTCTATCCTCTGCTACTCCTTCAGCCCATTCCCATCATTGTCCTGTCCTTACTTCCTTTTCTGTCTCCCTGTAGATAAAGCACCTGAATATGATGAGTTTAAAGGCCATCACAACGCTGATGGGTCACAGTTCCACATCCTGGCTCTCCATCTCTGGCTCCTGTAGGCAGAGAACTGAAATGCAGCAGTCAGAATTATCCCACTGATGGTTTTTTCCCAAGCCCTGACTGCTTTGGGCTTTTGCTGTGTCACATCCAACTTCTCAACCTTTGGGGATGGGACACCACAGAGTGGAGGACAAACCCCAACAAACACAAGCTGATGCTTTGCCTCTAAAATAAACAAAGTCTTGCACATGGAGCAGTACAGGCTGCTGGAGAGATGGGCTTTCTGTGTCAATGTGCAACAAGGCAGCAGCAGAACTTGTGGGGTTTTTTTGGGGTTTGTTTTTTTTGGGAGGGTGGTTTTGTTTTTTGAGATTTTGTTTGTTTTTGTTTTGGTTTTTTGTTTGTTTTGGTTTGGTTTTGGTTTCTATTTGGGTTTTTTTGTTTGTTTGGGTTTATTGGGGTTTGTTTTGTTTTGTTTTGTTTTGTTTTGTTTTGTTTTGTTTTTTATTTCAGGCTTGCACACAAGATTTGAAGGGCTACCTGTGTTCTGTGGTTGCTCCATGAGGAGTTCAGTGTGTGACCCTACCCACCAGCCACTCAGTGTTTCACAGCAGCTCCCGTTATTCCTCACTGTCCTTCCAGACGGGAAATTTCTCCAACAGGAGAATTTTTTTACCAATACTCTTTAGGATACAGCTTTCTGCTGGCATAACTAATGGCTTCATTAACACAATTTAGGCACACATGCAACCTTGGGTTTGTCATTGCTTTTGTTATGGCCCGAAGCAAGTTTCTTTCCAGGTTGTGTTCTCTGTTTACCCCCAAGTGTCCATCTGCACTTTGTTTCTGTGGCTTCTGGTTTCATCTTGTGGCTGCCTCTTCAAGGCATCTGCTGTCAGCCTGGGGTTCACTCCACGAGCAATGTTGTTAAAGTCTTTGACAGTTAGGGCTTCAAAAATAATGGTTTCTTAAAAGCATATTTATTTATACGTACCTAATAAATTTTCAACCATCTCATTAGTGATACCTAATTATGGCAGTGTTACTGAGGGTTTTCGAAAGTGATTTCTTTGTATTGGTTTGATTTTCTTAAGGTTACAGCACCTATAAATAAACAATTCCCACCTGACACTCCGTTCAGAAGCATTTTATGTTTGACTGTTCCTCATGTGCTTTGCTGCCCATGCATTTGCTGCTTGCTAAATCCTCATGGTGATTTTCTGAGTTTTTCCTCAATCTTGGATATTTTGCTTATCTGTTTGTTTCAGATCTGAGAATATCCTGAAATGAAAGAATGACCTTTCACTTTTGAAACTGGGAATTATTATTACTTACCATGCTGCAGGTGTGTTATTTTAAAGGTGCATTGCTATAAATAATGGGTAGTAGAATGTCATAAAATTTTGTTCTTTTTGTGCATATCAACTTGGACACACACAGGATACTGGACACAGCAGAACTTTCACTTTTCTTTTAAAATTTTCCCCACTTTTTCCTTCAAATTGTGCAAATTTGGAAAAACTAATTAGTAGGTGTCTGCATGGAAGTACAAGATACATTTTACATTATCTTACTTTCAGACAAGTTCTCACTTGAAATGTGAGATTGATAAAAAAGGTAAAGTCCAGAAGTAATAATAAATAATAAACAGCTAACCTGCTGTTTATTTCACTTCTGTGCTGAACAATGAACATTTTTTAGTTTGTTGCTGAACCACAGACCCCCCCTGTTTTTTTCTTGCTTTCTCACATTTAGACAATGAATTTACACTCAACGTGAAGGAGTGGATTTTGTCTGTGCATCGTTTCCACGTGCAGTGCTGTAACCTGCACATGCACATCCAATTTACTTTGTGGGCTTGATGTCACAAGGGCATCTCCATTTCTTGCCTCATTGTGAATGCAGGACAGCACATGGATATTTTACCAGTTTTATTATTTATTGTTTTCTTCCGAGAAGTTTCTTGCAGTGCACACCACTGCATCTCCTCAGACTCTCGCTTCCTTTGCAGCCAGCATTGTTTTTTTCTTGAAACTACCTCCTTGTTTAGTGTTCATTGAAACTACGGAATAATATTTTGACTTTTTAAAGGCAGAGGCTCAAAGTGAAAGGGTGCTACACAGACTCTTTCCAAATTTGAATGAGAGCAATAAGAGGGCATAGACAATATTACAGCTTTGCACAAAAAAATAAGTATTTAAATACCTTATCAATCACTCTCCTTGGAATACACCTATTTAAAAACTCTCTGTAATCACTGTCTTAGTTGTAGTAAACTTGAGTGAAATGTCTTTATTTAGTTGCCACAAAAGCAGCTGTTAGACAAAAGATCCTGGCCGTTGTAAACATATCACCTAAAAAGGGCTTTGTTTAATGGATTCCTGCCCTTTCTTTTCATTTTCACCAAAACCCATTCTCGTGTAGGATTAAAAATCAAAAGAGCAACTGCAAAGCAGATGTCTCAGGATTAGAATGCTAAGTTTTTTGCTTTATTTCTTGATCTAAGGAAAAAAAAAAAAAGAACAGTAGATTATAATCAACATTGTTTATTTCACTGCTTGACTTCCTAAATACGAGCGACTGGATTATGAGCTTGTCTGTGGATAATCAGAAAAGGCCAAGAATTGCCTGTTTTGAAAATCCTTTCCAACTGGGGGTAGGAATCTGTATGTAGCAAAGCTGATGGCAGCTCTTAATTCCTGATTAGTGCCAGGAGAAAAGCTGTAGAAATTAACTGACCAGACAGTAATCAGAAAGCAGGGAGAGACAGAAACTTGGAATGCCTAATGGATAAACTCTGATGATTAGCCTGCCAGTGCAGAGCTTGTTGCAATACTCAGAGGAAACAAAAGAACAACACAACTGGAAAATAGTTGAAGGAACTTGTATATAATGATAAGAATTTTTTGTGCTGCTCATGTAGTTAAATATAAGCTGTAATAGCACAGGAATTGTCAGTTCTCACTTCCAGAGGCCTTTGAATCCTTCACCTTAAGCAAACTTTTGTCTGTGGCTCAGACTGACACCCAGGTGCCTCTCAGTGTGGTGCCCTGTGCTTGTTTGCACTGCTCACCCCCAGTGGAGAACAGCAGAGTAAACCCAGAGAGGTCCTTAACACAACAACTGGGCTTTTTTCTACCTTTCTTCCAGGACTGACTCCTGTTCATAAACTGCAGGGGATAACAAGTTATTTAGATTATTTTTCCCTTTGCGTTTGCTGTGTTTGCTTATTCTTCCATGTGCCACCCAGGTTCCCACCAGGCTGAATTTCCTGACTGTTTGTGCTGTAGATAAGCCCTTAATGCTGCGTGCCCTGGGCTGTTAATGCTGGCATCCCTGGTCTATCAATCATGTCTGGTGAAAAATAATTCATTACATCCTTAGAGATGTTCCAAAATACGATTTTTTTAATCCCTGAACTGGAAAAAACCATTTGACAACATCTCTAAAGAATGCATAGCATTTTAAGAAGAGGTTCCATTGACATCTGATAAGTGCTGTGTGTGGTTTGGGTGGATTTGGTTGGTTTGTTGAGTCAAATTCCACCTGCTCACAATGTGGAGGAATGAAGGAAGTCCCAGCTAGGAAGCTCAGAGGTTTTACAGGAATTGGTTTGCAATGTGTCACAGGGTTTGTGGTTGTCAGTCAATCTGAAATGCCACGAGTCACCACGGCTCCTTTAGTGTGCAGGGATACTTTACTGACCTCGTGTGTAATCTTTATATTTTAAAGTCCTCTGACTCCATGACACAGAAACCCAAGGGGTATCCTGAGCTGAGAGGTGCAGTAAAAAAATTGAATTGTGACCCAAATTCTTAAGAAACTTGGATATCTTTAATTGTCCCAAGCAGTGGTTTGCCAGCTTATAGAATCTCACATGTTTTGCTGACTTGTGCTTGGACTTTTCCCATTATATCATTTCTTGATCTAGTTTTGAAAAGATTCTGTTTTATTCCCCTTTTTTTTTGGTGAGTCACAGTGACCCAGTGGCCTAGCGCTAGTCACACATTTATCTTCTTCCTGTGATGTGAAAGGAGTGGTCATCAGTGTGACCTTTCTCTTTTGAATAATCTTGAGCATTAATAGAAAATAATGCAGAATGAGTGCTCTGAAATTCTGCATTGTGAGTGTCGTGTCCTCCACAGCGTGCTTTCACTGAGACTAATTCTTTGTAATGGCTCAGGGGGTATATTTAGCTCGCTGTAATGTGACACTCTTTCCTTAAAAGTTGCATCATTTTCTTGGAACTAAATATAACACAGTGCAGATCTTCCCTGGAATGCTAATATGACTCACTCCTGGCTTTGTGAGTCTATCACTTTGTAATTATTATTTCTTCAGCATATATTACTGGAAGTTGTTGGACTTTTTTGTACATTACTTGACCAGCTACAGAGCATGAATTTAAATTCATGGCATTTCTGGTGTCCTGGATTCCAGGAGCAACACTTAGAGACCATACCACCAGTCAGTTTGTCTCCTTTCTGTGCTTAGTTATGATCATTTAAATCTCACTCTGCCTCTCTTTCTCTACCCTGTGAAAGTATTGCAGAAGTGTGTTTCTTGCAAAAATGATTCAACAGCCCAAGGTATGATACAGACCTGGTGAACAAATGTGTCTGTTGGGCTAGGAAAATGAGTGGGTTGCTACAACTGAAGTAATGCCTGTTTTTCCTGTAGGTGTCAGTGATTTGGGAAAGAATTCTGCTATTTGAAACCCTTCTAACAGATGCAGCTCAGCAAGTCGTAAATTAATGGAATGCAGAGACACAGAAGAGAGGGAAATGATATTTTGGAATATGTATCAATTGCAGGAGAGAGTGTTTTTTGTGTGATGCATAATTAAAAATGCATATTCTGTCCAAAACTCCAAATGTGAAGAAAACAGTCAAATAAAAGCATCAAAAATTCTCAGATCTCTATTTTCATTTCACCGCTGGGACGGAGATGAAAAAACTTCCAGGAGCCAAAAGCCAATAGGAATTTGTGTGTCATCCCAAATGAACGTGTGATGCTGAACATCAAAAGCACTCAGAGCTGATAGCACTGAAGTGTGTGTGGAAATAAATATATGGTGCATGGAGGGGAGAAATATCGAACGACAGATTTGAGTCTTAATAAGACTGGGAGTAAAAGACAAAACAGAAGAGTGAATCATTGTGTGGAATATAATGAGGTGAATCAACAGGAGAGTGTGCAGAGGAGAGGGAGATGTGAGAAGTCATGGCACTGTTGAGTTAGAAGAGATGTCAAGGTGCAGAAGCAATGGGCAGATTAGTGGTGCAGCTGCAGGCAGAACAAGAATTAGTTACAGGGAATTATGTGAGCTCTACTCATTGGGAATTAATTTAAGCTAATGAGCATTTAACTTTTTTCAAAGAGTTGGTGCCAGTTTGAAAAACAAGGAGAAAATAAACAGTTGAAATCTAAGAAGCTGCCAGAAACATAGTCAGGGATGTCTCCATGGAACCTGAGACTTACGTGTTACACTCCATAAAACAATTCAGATTCTGTATCTGGCTTTGCAGAAGCCTTTCCCTAATAGTGGGAATCTTGTCAGAGTTTGGCTCTCTCTGGAGAATACCCAAATGACAAGAGATCCAAAGCAGGTGGTCTCAGGTGTTTGTGGTGCATAGTTAGAAACTTCTGGGGTTATAGGAAAGGAGAAGTAGCCGACAAGGCAGTGTTTGTGATTTTGAGCCAGCACACAAGAGTTATGGAATGAAGATCTTTCAGCACTAGAGCTGTAAATTATGCTAATGTAGTCATGGGTTTATGAATGCTAACTAGTAACTAACCTTCAACAAATTCATTAATGAAGAAATACGTTCAAGAAACAAAGAGCCCATTTTGATAAAATCGAGGCGTTTTGTAAGGCTGCAGCTGGAAACAACACATGGGATGATCAGAGCACTTCTGAGGTATTTTAGCTGCTCTCTTGTTAAGAAGTTGGTCACTCTTTGTGGCTTTAATAGGAGGGAGACTGATGGTTTTCATTAAATGGCCCATCCGTCTGCAAGCTAAGAGATAAGAGGATCACAGAAATAACTTTAATATCTATCAAACTCTATGGACTTTGTGTTTTTTTTCTTTCTTCCTTTGAGTGGGGGGAGGTATATTTCTGTGGTAGAATTTTTCTCATTAGTATGAGAGGATTTTCTTATTGTTAACAAGTAAATTAAATAAATAATTGGCGAGATTTGATCACTCACAGCCTAATTTTCCTGTGTAATTAGGGCCATGGATGTGTCCAGGGTAAAGCATAATTTGTCCACTGGATCAGTGCATAAGTACTGATATTAATATGGTCGTGGAGGGATTTGTTTAATGTGCAAAGTGAATTTGTTATAAGCTTGATGTGAAATCATTTAGGATTGATGAATGCAATTCCGTTTGAGAAGCTGGCAAACAGGCTGCTTATGGAACTTTTCGTAATTTTGGTTTGCATTGTTTCCCAAAGACTTCCAAAAGGAAAATGGGAAAATAAAACAAACCTTGTTTATTGTGCAGGAAAACACAACCTTGTTCCTAATATGAACTTTGGACACAGTTAGCCCATAAAAGGACGCAAATAATTGTATTTGAAGTATATTTAGCTGCTGTTTATGGTAATGTTTTGAAAAGAAAAAAAACTCCTTTTACTGTCCTACCTGGAGGTTTTTGGGTGCAAGTGTAGTGGTTTATTTCTTCTGACAGCTCATCTCACCTAACTATTTTCTCATGCAAATATGACCTTTCTCTCATTTCATTGAATTAAATTAAATTATGGTTTTGTCAAGATTTGCAAATACTTCGGGAAAGGCGGAAAGGTTATCTGAGGAGAATCTGACCTGTGGACTCCTCTACTGTTTGTTCCTTGCCTATTTCAAGAAACAAATATTGTTTTTCTTCTTGCCAACTTCTCATCTCTTCGTTTTGATGATGGTACCCCTCTAATGTCCAAAAGTAGATTGTAAAACTGCCTTTGGCCATGCTGGAGCAATTTGCAGTGTCCTGTGTTTCTCAGTAAAACTGAAGACTAGACTTGCTTCCTACATTTTTTTTGGTTAAAATTGAATAAATTTCCAAGAAAGGCTGATAGACACTCTGGGATTGATGCACTGCAGACTTTTAACAAAAGAATGACAACTGTGCTGCTCACAAAAGAGTGACAACTGTGCACCCCCCTCCTTTCCCCTCATTTCATGCACTCCCTCCCTGATCCCAAAGGCCAAGTTTGCCATCCTGGTCACATATTTTGTTGTTTAGCATGGCCACTATTGATAGTACACAAAACAAATGCAAATGAAGACAAAGCAAGCAACTGAAGGAGCCAGGAGCAGAAATAACAAAAAGGGAGGAAGCAGAAGTTCATAATGTTTTACATAGTAAAAGATATTTTACGTGATGTTTTATTCTTCAATGTCCTTAGAAGACAAATAGAAAAGGTCATTAATAATAACTTTTATGCTACTGAGTGTTATTTTATTATAGGAAGGGGTATTAAATAAGTCCTTGTAGTTGCAATGTCTGTAGTTCTATTTCCTTTCTTTTTTTTTTTTGATGCAAATTTAGATTTTTATCTATGCAACGCTGTAGGATATGATGAAGCAGTAGACTAGATATGATTTCTGTTTTATTTTGTGCCATCATTTTGGATTAAATTATTATGATTTTTTTAAGCTACTTACTAGTAAAATAAAGATCAAAGCTGTTTGCTTTATCCACCGCTTTTTTTTTTTTTTCTTTTTATTTCAAAGCCAGATAAACCAAAGAAGTTCAAGTCACTCAAAACAACTTAATAGAAGTCTGTTCGTGGCTGGATTGAGAACTAGGAATAGACCTTGTAATTTTTAAAAAGTAAGAATGGCAGAGTTTAAATATTGGATTCTTTAATAGATTGTAGAGGATTTGGAAGTTGAGGGAGGCGTTCAGGCCTGGGCTTGTTGCTGTTGCTAAATACATTTGATCTCAGAAACGTGGGTTTGTACTGGAGCCCTCTCAATTTTGCACAATTACAGATGTAGCTGTGGAAACAAATTTCTACTTTTCTCCTTGAAGTTGTTGTGTAGGGGAGGGAGCTCTGAGTCCCCAGGGTGCAGAGTTTGCCACCCCTGGCTGCCACTGGGGTGTTCCCTGCTCTGAGGGATGGCAATTTAGCAATTTCCCTGATGAGGAGCAGTGGAGTGAGGGAGCTCTGCTTGTGCTGGGCACTGTTTTCCATGCTTCAGTCACCTCAGTGAATAGCTGTTCATGTTGATATACATTTTAGAAAGGTTTAAAAAGTACCTCTAATAATCTGTTGCTGTTTCATCGTTTATCTTAATTTAGTATTGATGTCCTACTAATCTGATTTAATGTGTGAGGGCACAAAGCTCTGGCTGATGTTTCTGTGTGGATGTTCCTTTGGTTTTTTTTTGTTTTCCTCGTGTTAGAAGTAGACAGTTTAGATTAGTGCCTGCATAATTCAAGCATTGTGGAGCAGTTTGTGTATCACTGTGCAATTACCTTGATTGCTGATGCCTTTTGTCAGTGCAGTTGGAGCTGACACTGATGCTCTGGGTGCGTGGTTCCTGCAGTGGCTGGGATTGCCCAGCTCTGAGCTGCCTGCACAGCACGTGCCTAAAGCACTGGGGCACTTTTTTGGCACATGAACACGTGGGGAATTTATATTTTTTCATTGCAAGTGCATTGTTCATTCACTTTTAAACCCACCCCTATGCTCTGCCTAGAAATAAGTCCAGAAAGGACCTTAACTTACATCTCTGACTGTTTTTTTCTGTAGGAGGGCATCCATAGGAAATAAATATCTCTGTGGAAATACATTCAGAGCACTGGTTTGAGGATAAGTACTAGAAATTGTAAAAAAATCAGTTAAGAAATGAGTGTGGCAACAGTGGCGAAACTGGCAGCTTTTTAATGTACCAAAAACTACATTTGTCTTTTGCCAAGCCTTTGTATCACCCTTGCTGTTACAGGGATTGAGATTATTTGAATGAAAGAATGAAATGAAAACCCCTTCTGCTCTCCCCAGTGCACGTGTGCTCTCTGTCACTGCTCTGACTGATGGCTGCAGTGTGCACTCTGTGGATTCCTGGAATCATCATTTTCAACTTCCACTCCCCCAAAGAAAATTAATCATTGGCAGGTTGGTTGAGGAAAAAAAACCCTAGGCAGATGGCAAAGGAAACTCATCTATGATGTTTTATTTTATAAATTGTGATTAATTTCAATTTCATTTTATAATCCTTGAGGAGTAAATCTTTTAAAGTCCCATAAGGTAATATGAAGGAAGAGCTTTATGACTTAGTGGAAATCAGAGTATAATTTTCAGACTTTCAGTCTGGTTTTAGGTCTTAAAGATGCAGCTGAAAGCCAGCATTGGTTCGGAGTTTTGAAAAACTCATTCATTTCTGTCAAGAATGATAATTCTCTCCAACTGTTGGAAGTTCTCCTGGTTCTTTCTCCTGGTTCTTTGATCTTTCATGAGTACAAAAAATCATCACAGCAGGAGACTGAAGATACTGCAAAACCTGGGGGTTCACCAGTGTGGGAGCTCTGCCCAGACTGGGTCATTTGGTTTTTCACATCATTTTCCTGGTGAAGGGCAGCTCTAACAGGAGCACAGCCCTCAACAATTGCATTTCTGTTTGGTCTGCAAACTGGGGAGGGAAAGGCTTTTATCTGTCCTTTAAAACTGAGGGGCACTGCTTGGATTCCTGGATATAACCAGCCTTGATTTACAACTTTGATGTACAAAAATCTATACAAATTTTTCCCCTAATAAATGAAAAAACAAAGACAGGATTGGTAGGGGTTCGTAACAGAAGAAATTTCATGTGAATTCTGCTGTTGGGCCATGCAATAACATGTACATGATGAAAATAATGCATGCAAAGCCTTTGCTAGAAAAAGAATCAAAAGAATTGAGCTCTAAGTTAAATGAATACATTTTCTGTTAAATTAATACATTTTTTCTGTGAGACAGTCTGACAGGAAGCTGCTTTACCATTTCTTTTAAGTCACTTTTTTTTATTAGTGGATATTGGTGGCTGTGGTGACTGCTGACTTTTTATTTTTAAAAATAATTATTATTTTTAATTCTTTTTATAATTTGCCTACTTCTCTTACAAATTCTCAGCATGGCTATGCTAGCTTATTCTTAGCCTTTCTTACTTAATTTTTTACCTTGCATGAAAATCCCACTACTTAATCAGAAGAAAATTAAATTTCCTTGGATCACAAAACTCAAGAACTTTGATAAATGGTTTCTTTCATTGCTCTTTCCTGTAAGTCTTGTTTTTCCTTTTGTGCAGAACATTTATACAACTCCCATGAATAGCTCACTTGGATTATTACTTGCTAAGAAAGCTTTTACTTTAACCTTGAAGAGTTCATTTCATTTCTGAGCTATGGGAAGATGTCTTTGCTCATCTGACATCCTTTTTGAATGAAACCTGAAAGTAAGCACGCATTTGCAGAGAAATCTTATTTTGTTAGGGGGGAAATAAAAAATAAAGTGAGTTTGCATTAGGTTTAAACGAAAAGTTTAACTAGTTTATGATTTACATTTTGTAATCTTAAAAAGCTCCACAACTTTAGATTGTTGTAATCCTAGTTTGTAAGATTCCTTTGCTGTGATAATAATTACTGAGGTAGGTTTTCCTTGGGTCAGCGTGCTTGGGAGAGTTGTTCACACACTTAGAGCAGGCAGACACATGAAACCTCACAACACATTGAAATTTTAGTGTGCCAAACCCTAAGGTGTCCCTTTCAGCTGCTGCTGAGCCTCCTGTTTCAGATACTCCTAATGCAGTACATTATCAACTAACTTCTTCAATACAATAGTATTGTATATGTGATCATTTATTTTCCATTAGATAAAAATACTTGTGCTCTTTCAGTGTTTAGTCATCTACTGCTATGTCTTTTTTTTTTTTCCTGTAAGTCTATTTTTAAATGTTTGCGTTTTTTTCCCTTATTTGTGTTACATAGAAGCACGAGAAAGGTCATTAAAGGATGTCAGAGGGAGTCAGAGAATAAATGAATGTTATATTAAACATTGAATAGTGATCCAAGAGACCAGCCTTGAGGAAAAAGAATCCCCACAGAAACTGTCATTATTTTAGATCAATCTTTCAACTTTTCAGCGTTTTCCCCATCCCCTGGATCAGTGAGAAGGACTTTGTCACCTGTGATAGCTGAGGGAGTGGGAGCTCTGCTCCCTCCCAGGGAAGGGACCCCTGACCTTGGCAGTAAAATGTGAACCAGGTGCCACTCACAATTTATCAGAGGCAGAGGAATCTGATGGATTCTTTCCATCAGAGCCCTGCTCTGGGGTAGTCACTGTTCTTGTGCTATTCAAAGGTGTTTCCTTGCTGAAAGTCTCTCTGTAGTTTGCATTTTTCCCCTGTAGCAGCAATGGAAATATTGAAGGTTGTTTTATAATTCTGCAATACACCTACCCCAGGAATCGATAGGAATCAGGGACTTCCTGTACCTCCAGACATGATATAATAACTTATCAGGGTTTATGGGTATTAAATAAAAGGACAGAATTGTCAATTACAAAAAACCAAAAAACAAACAAACGACAACAAAAAAAGAAAAAAAGAAAAGAAAAACAAACAAAAAAACACCACCAAAAAAAAAAAAACCAAACCACCAAATAACCCCCCATATTTATTTCACTTGTCAGTAGTTACCGGGTCTCTGTAATGTAAGAAATTCTGTGTCTTTCTTAAATGACATATCATGTAGAATCCTGGTGAAGTATATTAAACAGAAGCCATTTAAATTAAATGGGGAATGCTGAAAAAACTGTCACGAGGGTACTTAGTTTTATTAGGAAATGCCTTCAAAGTTAACTTTACCATGTTAATCACTTAAATCACTTAAATAATTATCAGCCTTATTCACTGGGGCTAAGCATTTAGCAGGGTTTAACAGCAATTAAGTGCTTTGCAAAGTTACCAGAGCTTTTAAATAATATTTATTGTGAGAATCACATAGAATATTCACATGAGCTCTGAAATCAGATTTAAAAATATCTTTGGAAGAATAGCATGTGGGCACACGGGCAGTCTGAATCCCAGTGAGTCAGGCTGGGCTCCCCCCAGCACTGGCTTTTTGACAAGCTAAACAGCCCAAATTGAAGCAGTGTGGTATTTCCTGGGTTTTGCAAAGCTTACATGTGCCCAAATGCTCATGTTTGGTAGTACAATTAGGTAAAAATTAACATCAGTACATGCATTAATCAAGATATAAACACAGAAGCCCAGTACAAACCAGTTTGTCACACTGGAAATACCCGCAGAGAGCTGGTGTGATGTGTGTGCTGGCAGGCTGGGCTCCCGTGTCTGCATTAATAGATGGAGTGATGGTAATACAGTGATGGTAATTTGTCCCTGAGAATGCAGGATGAGGACTGACACTCGAGGGAAATAAAATTTTTCAGGAGTGTTGGGAGTTTTCAGTTTCCATGAATCATCGCTGTCACTTTTAACATAACCTGAATTATGAATGCATGTGATCATGCCACTGTGAGATTTGCTTTTTCTAAGAGTGCCACTCTGGAGGGGACTTATTTCAACAGCTAGGGCTGGATTATTGCTGTTAAAAATTATTAACTGCAAGTTTAATTGAGTATTTGGTTTAGGTATTATCCCTTTAAAATCCAATAGGAACCATTATGGGAATAAGTAATATTCAAAAATATCCTGAGAGAACTCTGAAGATGAAATAGAATTGGTGTCTTGTGGTCTCTCATGCCTTTCTGTGCCTTTCTTTTGTGAGCCTGCATGTGAGTGTGTTCCTGTGTGGGAATAATTCTGTCTGAGGTGTGACTTGTTCTGAATTTTGAGGAAGATGGAAAAACAGGAAATGGCTGATAAATTCATATTTTGGGTCCTTCATGCTAAAAGGTACATATTACTGTGCTTTGTCTTAACACCTAAAGTTAAATCCATTCTACAAATAATTTGTTATTTATTTTTTTCTAATATACTAGATTTTGAGTTATGTAGGAGATATTCAAGGCTCAAACCCAAATTTTGTGCTAAATGGGTAAGTGCTGGGTGTCAAAGATCAGCACAATAATCTGTAGGACAGAGGTTAACTCTTTCCCAAGAGCTGGTATCAATACATTGGATGGCTTTTGACTCATTATAAAATTGGAATCCAAAGGAGGATGCCTCAGTTTGAAGATGCCATCCCCTACTCTGTTCATTTTGTTCCTCACTGGAGATGAGTAGGTTTCTAGAGAGCTAAATGCCAAATGTCTCTCGCTGCAGCCCTGCAGAACTGTTGTCTCTCCCACTCTGTGATCCACAGCCCTGAATTACTTTGAATGTTGGTCCATTTTATCTCCTAATTAGTTTGTGTCTGGAACACCATTTGGCAATAACAATCCAATCTGCTTTGCCATTTGGTTCTTCATTCGTTCACTCCCAATGCTTTGTTTGTTTTACTGACAGGGGAAAGAACAAAAGAAAAGTTAAAAAAACAAACAAACAACTTTTTTGCCACAAGGTACCCACCATGTGAGGTCCCCACATTGGGGAATGCACACAAGGCTTTGGTAGATCTGCTCTAAACTTCTCTTGGATTTCAACTTCAGTGCAGTTTTAGCTCGGGAGGACTGACACAGCTATATTAAAAGCTGCAGGGGAAGATTGGTAGGGAGTGAAGACAACCCCCAAGTGCATTTTTATTGTGTGTTACAATTCCTGGCTCTTGTCTGCTTTCAGCCATCCCAAGCTCCTTGTCCATGGCAGCTCCGTGTGCTGCTGATCTCACATGGAATCACTTTGTTCTTTAACTGTGTGCCAAGACTTGCCATGCCAAGCTTTTGGAATAGTAGATGTTTTCAATATGTGATTGTCCCTGGAATAATGTTTGATATCTAAAGATGCTCTTTCATGCCTCCTTCAACCATTTGTTTCCCAAAATGGATCGCCTGTGGCACGGTTGTTTTACCTGTCTGAACAAGAGAATACATAATTTACTCAGTGCTTTAAATCAAGGAAACAACCTTGAATGAAGAATAAAATGTTGTCCTTGCTCCCAAAACAGCATTTTGGACTATATGATAATGTAACTTTAGCACCTATAAACTTTCTTGCAGATAGAAAACGTGTAATGACACTTCATTTTCTCCAGAGTGTAGCTAAATGAGGAATTGTTGTAGGCAGAGGACAAAGAACTCCCAATGCCCCTATAGAATGATAGGCAGTGGATAAAGAGAAGGAAATTGTTCATTCTTTTACTGTGTGATAATATATTAAAAAATAAAAAAAAAATCTACTGTAGCATGATACACAATTAGGCCAGAAAAACAGACCCTTGGTAATGAGCTGCCTATTCATTGAAGTGATTTTGTTTGCCATCATTAGTTATGCCACGGAAAAAGTCATGGTTCTTTGAATAACTCAGTATTTCTCACCCCCCACCCCACACACCCCCAACACATATTTGTCACCAACTGTTTGGGTCTGAAAACTAGACTGATTAATAGTGGGAAAAGGAAACTGTAAATCAGCTATAGCTGATGTATCCCAGGCACTGCAAACTAGAAGTTAAGAACTGCTAGCCTGAGCTTGTTTGGCTTTTCTCATGTTATTTTCCAGACCAGCATTTTCTTTCTAGAGGAGACAAAATAAGTGGGAAAGGTAGAAGATATTATTCTCAGCTTATGATAGTCTGTATCTTTGTTGTACCTTTGGTTCTTATAAATTCAGTTAATATATTTTACTTTCACAAAATGTATTAATCCAGCTTCTTGTGAACCCTCAGCCTTCACAGCATTCTGCACCAGTGAATTCCTCAGTTTAACTACAGAGTGTCTGGAAAAGTAACTTATTTTGTTTTTTATTTATTTATTTATGTATGTGTTTATTTCTTTTTACTTTTTTCTTGGTAGTTTTCCTTGATTTCTCCCATAAGTTCTTCTCTCTTATTCCAGCACAAGGGAAACCCAGTGAACAGTCAATCTTTGCCTTCTCTGTGCCACTCAGTGTAAAGGTGCCGTGTCATCCACCCAAAGTCAGCTCTTCTGACAGGAGAAGAGTTGTTTGTTCACTGTCCCTGCTGCACAAAGCCTTCCTCACCTTTGATTATGCTGTCTCTGGGGTTTTTTGAAGTACCTTGCATATTTTTTGATGAGTGGAGCCAGGCTTACACACAGTATTGAAATATCTGTTGGTGCTTTAGAAGGTGTTTCGTGCTCAACTGCCAGAAAATTACAGCTGCAGTCTGCGGTCGAGGAGTCAAAGTACCTTTAATATTTAGATTGATATTACCTGACACCAAGATGAGGCTGGGGTGGATGTTGGGATGTCATTTGACATGTTTTTCAAATATCTGACTTGAGGTGCTAAATAGCCACATTTGATCTTGCTCTTGTTCAATAGAACAATTAAGGATCCCGGTATCTCCAACGTCAGATCAATGTCCTGGCTGTGACATGTGTGAGTCAGGATTGCAACGAGCTCCGTGATCTATGAGGAGGATTTAGTGTCAATTTAAGAGAATTTAATGAGAGTTACACACGTCTTCTTTTCTGCAGTCACTGACTTGTACAGACACAGCAGCAGATGGTGACACTCTTGAGGAGAGTTTCTCTAACTTTTGGAGGGGTTTGTTTCAGTGCAGCCTGGTTCTGTGCTCAGGATATCTCCTGCTCACTGTCCAGGCAGAAACAGGGATGCATCATCTGTGCTTTGTGTCCTTTCTGTGTCTCTGCTGGCCTGGAGGGGTTTGTTTCAGTGCAGCCTGGTTCTGTGCTCAGGATATCTCCTGCTCACTGTCCAGGCAGAAACAGGGATGCATCATCTGTGCTTTGTGTCCTTTCTGTGTCTCTGCTGGCCTGGCTCTCACTGACACCCCAGCTTTGACAGAGAGGATCAGAAAAGCAGCAGCAAAACCACGCAGAACAAACAGCATCTGGCAGTCAGCAAAGTGCAGCAGCTCTTTTCCATGGGTTCTGTGCTGCAGTCCTGTTGGAATCAGATTAAAACAGCAGGGCAGCAGTTGTACTCATACTACCAATATCTGTCAGGATTATTTTCCTCAGGCATGGAGAGGAAGTCTTTGTGAAGTTTCATCTCTGTCCATTTCTGAGATGAAAACGTTTTTGCTGTCCTAGACAAGGTGAATACTAAGAAAATGAAAATAAAATCCAAGTATCTGATTATTAGTCTTATTTTTAAAATATATTTAGAAAGTTTCTATTGTGGCTGCTAAGCTGAAATTTTCCTGCATGGAATTGACACATCTCCAGCTTTGCAAGAGTTGCAGACAGTGATTCTGGTTTCACTATTAAATAAAGTTGAAGGTGATAAATGGAGGGTAATGAAAAACAGTAATTGTTCTGAGGAAATCACCTCAAATTTTTATTAATCTCTGGTTAGATATCCATAACTTATTTACGTTGAACAGACCAGTATTAACCTCTCCCTTCATGGATGGATGGTCAAATGGATTTTCTATTTTTTTCCAGCTCTTCATTCTTTTGGGACCAGAAAGGTGACCACTGGTGACAACCCATTAATTTAAACAACTTCTGTATTTCAGAGAAAAGGGTGGAGGCTGAGGTCTGTGGGCTATCCATACATGGGAGTGTCCTCACATCCATCCTTGTCAGAAAGGCTAAACAAGAAAATGATTAAAACTTCTTAAAACAGGCTGGATTGAATGCTTCAAAATAGTGAGGCTTGATTTTTGCCATCTGTAATCCAGCCCTGCTGCTCTCACAGTGATTTATCCAGCAGTGACTCGCTTTGGGAGGGAGCTTTTGCACTTTCTGCAAGTCAGCATCTGAGAAAGGAAAGTTTGGGCTTTAGTTTGCTTGGTGTGTTTTGCTTCTCCTGTTTTGAACTTCATTCTTCTCAATGATACTTTCATGCAAATATTTCTTCCATTATTTGTGCTGGAGAGGAAACCTCCAGGTACCTGTGATCAGGTGTTCCCAGGCTCTAAAAATAGATTCCTACCTTGAGATCTGAATTTACAGGAAGTGATCAATTGGAAGCACACAATGTAGTTCATCTGTAGAAGTCTTTCACAATACTCAGAGGTGGGGGGAAATCTTTTTTCTTTCTTTATTTTTAATCATTCTTCCTTCCCATGAACTGATCAAACACACAGGCACAATTTTCTAAGTTTGAAGGTTGCTGATTTTGCCAGAAGGCATTTTAGCTTTTGTCCACCTTGGAGTGTTTTTACATCACCATAAAGACAAATACAAATCGTGTTTGCCTTCTGAACTGTGCTTTTGGGGTGTTCTGTCGCAGTCCTGGCATAGATCTGAAAAACTGAATGAACACAAGATACAAACAAACCCTTTCTTCATAATCAACATGTACAGAAACAAATCACAGTGTGCACTAATGAGATGGGGTGAAAACTGACAGCACACAAATCTTTGTACTTCTGAGATTCTGCTTGTGTGTGTGTGTAGTTGCACTCAACACTGACTAATGAGAAAAGCTGAAAAATAAACCATAATTGCTTTTTATCCTGGAGTTTATGAAACATGCAAGAATGTTGCTTTGTGTCAACGCTAGACTCTCTCCTAAATAAATCTACATATGGAGAATGAAAAAAACCCTCACATTCTATGAACATTACAGCTGAAAAGCATGCTTGTCTGAAAGAGCAAGAAATTAGGGAACAACAACCACAGAGGATTTTCAGTATCTACTTTATACACTGCAGATTGCCTTTATCTGAGTATTTAGAGTCCTAGGAATACTTGGGTGCTGCTTTGTGTAAAATGCAGGTGTATCCTCTCCTTTCTCAGAACAAATAATGGAATTACAGAATGGTTTGGGTTGGAAGGGACCTTAAAGATCATTTATTCCCACCCCCCTGCCATGTGCAGGGTCACCTTCCATTATCGCAGGCTGCTCCAAGCCTCATCCAGCCTGGCCACTTCCAGGGATCCAGGGGCAGCCACAGCTTCTCTGGGCACCCTGTGCCAGGGCCTCCCCACCCTCACAGGGAAGAATTTCCCCCTAATATCAAATGTAAACCTGATCTCTGTTTAAAGCCATGATAAACAATTCCCTTGTTTAGCTCTCCAAAGGGTGGGAGCAGCTCACTGCTGCTCTCCCCTCCAGGGCAGCTCCTCTCCTCCTGGAGTTACTCCCAGTGAGAGTGAAAACAGAGCTAGTGTTGGCTGAGCAGCCAAAAATGAGGAAAAGAGAAGTGAAGTTTGGGAAGAAACAAGAACAGGGAATTGCTCTCTGGGAGCCTGCAGGGCTGCTTTAAACTCTGCTTTATCTCAGGGAGGGACGTCTCCAAACAGCCACAGATCTCTACCGAGGTCACCGCTTTGCAAACAAGTCAGAAGATATTACTAAACTTTGTGGGGTTTTAGCACAAAGGCTAATTTAGGATTTCATGCTAACATATTTCTATTAGAAATATCCTTCCTATTTTAGAGTTTTTTGAAGAAAATAGGAAGATTATCTCAGGGTGTTAAAAGCCTGAGAGTTGTCTCAGGGCAGTCCAGAGGGGACTGAAAGCCTGAAGATTGACTCTTTCCCACTCTGAAATGGGTGTTTTGAGCTTCCCATCAGCCTGGCTGCTGGTACAAGTGAGATGTTTGTTTCTAGTTAGACAGGGAAGAGTTTGAACTGGGAATTTTTAATTAAAACCAAACAACTTACTGCAAAGAGTAACTTCACTACTGATTTAAATGTGAATATAATCGTTATAGCGCAGACTAGTATAAGCTCTAAAACATGACTGTGTTCAATAATACACTGGTCTAAAGCAATAAACTTATTACATATTTATTGATTATTGATACTTCCTCTCGCTTTACAAACCAGACATTCTTCCTAAGTGAACATTTTCATTCTTCAGTGTCCAAAAACATTGCGTTAAATAAGTGTAACTACAAGAAGTAGTTGGCAGTTTGGCTGTTATTTGTGGATTGACACAAAGTCATCAAAATTCCTGCAAATGGTCTATTTATTTATAGAAATTCCAAGGGCTTATTAAAAACTGTAGTCAAGCAAAATTAGTACTGCAAATTATATTAATTAGAGTATATCAAGCTATATTAACCAACATAATTTATTTTTGTATTAGAAATCTTTAAATGGGTGCACCAACACTAATTAAAAATGTACTGAAATCCTTTTTTATCACCAGGCTGCCTGCCTTGTTCTACAGGTGTCAAACCATGAGAATGGCTACAAAATAGAATTTAGAAAAAACTACTAAAATTAAGTTTAAATAGTGCTGAATAGTGCTATGTTTTTTTATGGCTCATTAAATAGATTCTTACAGCAAACATCGTTTCCTACAGGTTTTTTGAATATAATGTCAGATACTGAGCTCAAAATAGAAGAATTTTCTGAGCTTTGCTTTTAAAATATGCAAAAAAGAGCATTTAGTTGAGTGGGTTTCTAGGTAGAGCAAATCAAAGCTCTCACATCTGATTCTAAGGAAATATAAAGATCTTCAATATTGCGAAGACTGGAAAATCACAAGTTATTGCTTGTGGTAGATAATGGTTTTAGCACTTCTGATATGTAATCTGCACAGTTTGACACTGTGTGACTCTTAGTAATGCTCCACTTATA
>VWZT01000567.1:169394-198343 GCA_013397055.1 Pachycephala philippinensis
GGTCCTGAGTTTTGAAGTATTGAAGTTCACTTCCTTAATTAGTGAACTTCAGCTCTTAGCTTGGAAGTTATCAGAACTCATATTACAACCTAAAGTTAGTTTTTATAATAATATAAAAAAAAATATGTTCTTATTTTTTCCAGATGGGTTGTGGAGGGAGCTCTGATGGTGTGGGGGTGTTTAGGATTGATTAGAGAGTGGCTGCTATTAAAAAAGAGCTGTTTTGTTGCCTGAGATTTAGTTTGATCTGGGGAGGAACTCTCAGGATGCCTGTGGGCATTTGCAAATGTTTCCACATGTCAAGGCAGTCTGAGTGGTTGGAGCAGTTTTGAGCTGCAAAATGAGTGACTGAGAGCAGAGACCTGGTTTGGTTTTAAGTGTTTGTCTTAAATAATGACACATTGGCAATTTAAAAATCATTCTTCATTAGTTTCAACCCAATGCCAGCCAGACTGCAGAGCTGAAGAAAAAAGAACCCAGTATCAACAAACTAACCACAGGAGGCTCTTGCTTCGTAGTGATGCTCAGAAATGTGTTAAAATGTTAGCAGAGTGTGGGAAGTCAAAGAAGAAACCCGACTCTTGTCTGATCTGACACATAAATAAGTGGATTGATCTGATGTAAACAAGTGGATTAATGGGACTTACAATGGTTTGCAGTCATCAATATGTTTTTGTAATAAACTGGTGGTTGTAGGAGAGGGAGAAAAAAACCCTCTACCTGCCCTTCACTGATTCTTATCATAAAAGAAAACATTAAAGGAAAAGCAGGACAAGATGTATATTTCAAGCAAACCAGAAGAGGCTTTCTTCTCTGCTTGATTTTGCACTTGGGGAATTTTACTTCATCTCTCCCTTCAAAGGTAGCAGAGAATTCATTTACTGTAGCCCGGGGTTATAATAGCAAAACAAAGGCTTGCAACTTAACATACTCACAGAGAAAAACATACAGAAAAAACAAAGTAATTCAATTAGACCAACTCGCTTGGCTGTTCTTGGACATTTGTGAAGTTGGGAAGGACACGTAACTTCTGCTTTTAAAGGAGATATTCTGACAGCTGGGAAAAGGCTCTGGGAGAAGAAAAAGAACATCGAAAGGGAGCAGTTGGACTGAAGTCACTCAGCTTCCGCTTCTCCCCCAGGTGAGCAGGGCTTTAAAGGGAAGGAACAAGAGGTCAGACCAAGAGGACTGGTCAGTTCTAAGGATAATGAATTTAGTCTGGGAGATAAAATGTTCATTGAAGTTTAGGTAGCTGACTCTTTTTTACAGATGTCCGTACAGTCATGAGAACTTTGTCCCAGGGATATCACAGCTATTTCTTCTCCAAAGCAAATTACCTAACCCTGAGTAATTTGTCTTAAAGGCTTGATGCATTACCCTTATAAGTGACTTTTTTCATGTTCTCTGCTGTTCTGAAATTTCATTTGCTGAATTTAGAAATCAAACACCTTTATTATTTCTAGGATATTTTGGTTTGTTGTAGAGGAGACACATAAGATCTTAATGTGGTGAATGTGGTAACATAAATTCCACCATATTCCTGAACTCAGTGGCTCAAACTTTTTGACCTACACAATGTCAAACATGAGCTTGTAAATTATTTTGGGAGATTAAACAAAAGAAGAAAGAAATCTGGGAGATTTTTATGAAAAAACTGCCAATGGATGTTGCAGTAAACTGGGTTTGTCCAGATCTGGATGATGTCTCTTTGATGGACCTTTAACATGTAAAGCACTTTGTCCCTTATTAGGGAAGTTGCCAAACCAATTAACAAAGGTAATCACACGTAGTCCAAGCTGAGCTGCACAAAGAGTGTGATTTTAGTATAACTTGTCTAGATTCCTTGTGACTACAGAACCTCTGAAGGCCTAAAATGAGTTTTTTGTGGGCTGGATGGATTCACGCTGGCCAGCAGATGCAGTTTGCACAACAGCCTGTCCTTTCAGAGTTAGCTTGCATCAGGGAAAGCCTCTCTTGTGCCCTCTCCCATATTTCTGTGACCTGCACTATTTTCACTTCCAAGGCCTCTCTAGCCAAAATTAGTGCAGCCATTTTTGCCATCTGCTTGTAGTCAGCTTCCCATTGTAAAATGCTTTAAAATACAAGTCACAGTTTCCAGTTCTTGGCAGCCCAGTCTAATCAGCCTGACAGGTTTCCTGAGCTGCCATTGTAAATTTTT
This sequence comes from Pachycephala philippinensis, assembly GCA_013397055.1. NCBI lineage: Eukaryota > Metazoa > Chordata > Aves > Passeriformes > Pachycephala > Pachycephala philippinensis. The sequence goes on from VWZT01000567.1 coordinate 171,574, forward strand.
TTCTTCTTTTACAGAGAAAAAAAAAAGTTAATAACTGGAAATCCTGAACCCTAAACAGGGACTATACATCACAGGTGTGTACTAATACACTGCATGTTACTTTTATTCCTCCTGCTGGGTTTCACTGTCAAGAAAAGTGTCTGGGTAGTGCCCACTCCTCTTGGGGGCTGCTTCCCTGAGAAGAGAGGGAAGTTTACGCAGGGCTGGGCTGGGGTGTGAGCCCTCAGGGGTTTCTGGGGGTGCAGTGCTCCCCTTGGGGTGCTGTACAGGTGGATAATTCCATCAGTCTCCAGTGCTGCCCTGCCTGCAAGTGTCACCTTCCCAGGGCTCAGCTCACATTCCCTGCAGCAGGGAGGGTTTGGATCTGCTCCTCTCCAATGACAAGTTGCCCCTTCGCTTTTACAGAAAAATAAATGTCAGTGGAAAAAAAATATATCCCCTTCTTTCCATAATATTTCATTTGGTCTTTCATACTCAGTCACTCTGGTGCCTATAACTTATTCCTTTCAGAGCAAAACCAGATAGAAAGTGCTCCTAGTTTTCCTTTTTCTTTTTGCATCCTACAGTTCCCATGGTGCTGAAAATCAGTTTTTAATCTCCCCAGTTAAAAATTGGTTTGAGTTCAATAAACAAGAAGATGATTTTTTGTTGTTGTTGTTGTTGTTTTTGGTTTTTTTTTTTTTTTTTCCCTGAGACAGGTATGTCTCCCCCTAATTTTCTATGTATTCAATTCCTTTCCAAATCCTCATAAGTAATCCTGCTTTTACAAACATATTTAGCTTCCTTTCTGGAGATGAGAGTTGCAGATGGTGAGATTTCTATAAAAAATATTTAATCTGGAAATAAACTAAAGAGGATTTAAAACTATGATGGGAAAAAAACAGATGAAGAAAAGAATCTTGAAGTGATCCAGGAAGTTCAAACCCATTATATTTAGCATGTTAGTGCCTGTTTGCATTTTATTTTTCTTCTATACAGAGTTGCAAGCATACGTTTCAGAAATAGTTGTGATGATACTATAGTCTCTGCTAGTAGGGACCTTAAACATTTGTGAGAAAGAAATTTGAAGGGTTTTGAGCCTGTCTCCTTTTAAACATCTTTGTGCAGGTCCAAAACTTGTATTTTCATTTATGTTTAGTGGGTGGATGTCTTTAACATGTTAAATTTCAGTGAGGGGGGAAAGAAGATGGTAAAAATGTGAACCAAAACATTTCAAACAAATAGATGAAGGAAGAACGTGGTGGGAAATGCATCTTAGATTTCCTGAAGGGCTGCAACAACCAGCACTTATCCCTTGGCTGGCAGGCAGAGCATCCTGAGGCATCCCTGGGCAGCTGCAGGGGCTGAAACAGAGAGCAGGGACGGTGCTGGGTTTATGACAATAAAAGAAGGAATTGAGTTTTGTCCCACCTGTGGAAGAAATTTGCCCTTTTAGAGAGAGAAATATCTGCATGTCTGTAAAATGTTAACAGTCGCTGAATCACCATTGCTCGGTGAATATCGTCTTGGGAAAGAAACTTTTCGGAGATCTCCTTTACAAAGGCTGTGAGACGTGAGTGTTTTATGTAAATAAATGGGTAGCCCTAAGGAGATCGTTCATTACTTCTGCAAAATCAACTTTGGAGGTATGCGGCAGCTGGGAAAAATGCATCTTCTTTAAGAAGTGATTCCTTTTCACATTTTATTTAAGTATCTGACCAGAGGGAGGGATATGGATCACAGTTGGAGGATTATAAAGTTATGTATATCACTTATTATTTCATTCTCCAAGGCAGTATTCTGTTTAAGGAGGGAATTGAGAGAAAAATGGACTTATGTTTGGTTTTGGTTTTGTGCTAATTTATAGGCTTCTTTTATAAGCTACCAAGAAGAAAGAGTTCTGAAGTGATCTTTTTATAGCTAGGATTGCCACTATAAGTTATTTCTTCTGTCCCCACAGCATTCCAGTAATTTCAAAATTACCTTTGTCTTGAAACCAAGACCCCTTCCATGAGAGTCTGAAGCTGTGCTAAGCTTAAATTTAGCTAACCCTCAATAACTACAAAACACTCAAGGTGAATTTTTTAGTTTTCCTAAACAGCCATGCCATTTAGAAAATTTGTATTCCCATGCTGTAATTCCCTTAGAAGGCAGCAAGTCCTGCTCAGAGGTGGAGAAGCAGCTCTGCTCTCCAGCACCGTGGCTGCTGCTCCAGTTTTGTGTGCTCAGGTGTGGGTACTGGTAAGAGCACCCCAGCACAGGGTAACAGCTCAAATACTGCTCAGGGCTGTAGGAAAATGGAAACTGAGACAGGTAGATGAGGTTATGATCGAGCAAGAACACTCTCTTCAGGTTTTCAGCAGAAGTTCTGCACATTAAACTCATGGCACAGTGCCTTGGCCTGATGGACTAAACTCACTGAGATTGTGTTTGTGCCTTCAGACACAGGAACACAGCCCTTGCTCAGTCAGGTTGCTGTAATTAAGATATCTGTACATAGCCTGATTCACTACCTGCTTCTGATGTATCAAGAAATACAGCAGAACTTTTTATACAAGGATTATCCTGTCTTTCTTAAGATTTATCTTTTCTACAGTTTCTTAGATAAGTTTTTGCATTGGACTGTGGTCAGGTATGTGCTTTAGATGCTTCTGCAAATATAAATATAATAAAATAGGGCCAAACTTCAAAATGCTTTTTCTTTCTGTTATCTGGACATATATTTGAAGTTGCAGTGACTGCTGTTTTTGCACTGTCAAGCTGATGAATGTAGATGAGTGCTGCCACTGGAAAGGGAAGGGATCCCTTGCAGGATAGGCTGTGGAATTCAGTGCTGGAGATCCCTGCATTCATTAAAGGTAATGAATATCCCAAACATGCAGCCCTGTCAGCTGCAATGGTAATGAATTGGGAGAGCTGAGTTTTCCATAGATCTGAATGTATTATTGTGAAAACAGCTCTAATGACTTCCTGACAAAATTTACAATGAAAACATAGTTCAGCTAATTAGTTTTGCTTATATTCCTTTGACAAGAGGGCTTTGGCATGTGCTTGTAATTCCCTTTGGAGTACAGTGTTAGATTTGAATATGTACACTTTATTTTCCAACATTTAGTTTATAAAACAAGAACGAGCTTTCTGCTTTAGTCCATGCTCTCTCTGCTATCAACTCTATTAAACAGAAACAAAACAAATAGAGATTCTTAGAAAACAGTAATAGTCTTTGCAGAAAATTTGCAGCTATTATCTGGACATTTTTCTTTATTGCCTGTATGTTTCCCTTCCTTCTTTAGGTTAATCACCTTTCCATTTAAATAAAATATGTTTTCCTGTAAGATCATACATCTTGTCTTTTGTACAGAGGAGCAGCTAAACAAGAAGAGGAGGAAATGCTTTTTCTTTCTTGCATATTGATTTAGAAATGTAAGACTATAATGGAAACAATAATATAATTTTATCCAAAGCTGTAGTGAAACTTCATAGCTATGAGTGGGCAGACTCAGAGTCATTTTCTTCAAGAACAACCTCTCCATTCTTGACAGGAGCTGCAATGTTCTGTTCCTGTGCTGAGGGTAGAGAACAGCACCTAAACCTGAGTGGAAGTGTTCACACTTTTTAGGCTACTTTCCTCTTAGACATATTTTCACCTTTTTTCTCCTTCTCTGAGAATAGAGAAAGTAGAAAAAGGCCCAGACACTAAACATAAGCTTTCTGGGGGAAAAAAAAAGTCTTTGGTTGAAGTGCTCTGTCCTCTAAAAGTAAACTTAGGCTGTGAAGTCAAACAAAAAGTTTAAGCTCCTAGGAGATTTATGTCCTTGCTATATTATTCAGTCAATATCTTTAGTTATTTGGAAACATTTGGTGATTCTCTAATAATATTAGCAGTATGTTAATATTTCATTGTTTTTTTCCTAATGTTTCCTGCTAATCACTTATAGAAATGACCATTAAAAATTCAAGGACCGGAACAGCTCCACTTGTTTTGGAAGTACACGGTCGTATCCTCTAGCTGTTGTTGCTGTACTTGAAAACAAAGTTAATGGCACGGTTGGGGGAAAAAAAGAAAAAGAGAGAACTGGTTTTCAATTCCTATTTTGATGCAATTTTTTTCTTAATTCATTATAATTTATTTATGATTGCATATTATCAGTATCGCAGAAGCATTGAGAAGCTTTGAATAAGTGTTTAATTATATCAGACACTATAGACATGCAAAATGAGCAGAAGAAAGGCTATTCTCCAGCTAACTTATAGTCTTACAAGATAAAGATATGGTGGGAGAAAGGAAGCAGCTTTGTCATCACTTCACAGATCAGTCTCCAGCACCGCCTGAGCCTCCTCTCTTTTGCTGTCCCCCTCACTTTCATTGTCTCTCGTTTGAAATCTCTTGAACACACACACGAGCAGCTTAACACAACAGCAGCATTTCCTCCTGTGTGCCCAAATTGGATGGGTTGCTGTAAACCTAAGGCATGTTAGAGAATACATCCAAGGCATGGGCAAATTTTTCAGCCCAGTGGAGCCATCCGTCATTTTGCCAAGTCAAATTGTTAGTGATGGAGGGCACTTTCCAACACCCTGACTGTGGGAGTGTTCCTGCCTCGAAACTGAGCAATGCAGAGTGTAATGAAATCTCTTTTCCTATTGCCATTTTTCACAGTTCTCTGCCGAGTTTGTTGTTTGATAAATTGCATGGAATTACAAAACCCTGTGTATAAAATGCTTATGGGGCACTGGTTTATCTTCTGGGCATGTGTGGGAGTGTGTCCCAAGCAAATCTCTTTAATGAGATCTTAGTGTAATGTGTTGTGTAAAACTTCATAATTCAGATTCTTGGTGCTGATTCTTCAGTAGTAACATCTAAAAATATCCAATGGTTCTCTATAAAAAACAAGGTGTAACACAACTGAAGATGCTTGGGGTGTATCCAAGACATTAAAACAGAGTTTACAGAAGGAGTGATTTAAGAAATAGTATCTATTGAAATAGAAGAGGAAAATTATTTATGTCAGTAGTTTAGAAAGATACCTCCATCAATATCATTCATAGGAAAGGTTTATATAGAAAATTTTCTTTTCTTTCTTGGATATTTTACTCCTAACAGCACGTTACTGATTATTGCTTCTTTAGAAAAGAATATTGGAACTTTGTACAGACAGTAGATTTCTTGACATAATTTAATATAGGACTGTATAATTGCAACTGCAGATTTGTTGTTGTTGTTTTTCCTTAAAACCTGCAAGGCAATTTACTTTTCCTTTTAATACAAACAAACACGTCCTAATTATAGTAATCAGTTCACATGCAATAATCGCATTAGCTCTGGTAATTATTATTTGCATCACCTGGACCTCTGCTGGGCTTGAGAGACAAAATCAATAATTCTCAAGCAGGCAGAAGGGTGAGGCTGATTATGCGTTCAAGTGATCAGAGACCAGATTGCATTTGATTAAATGAACTGGTGAGAGATTTTATAATTAATGTTCTTTGTTAACAGACAAAAAGCTAAACAAATGCATATGCTTTACCCTGGCTGAGAAATGGCCATTTTTTCCTCCAGAATGTTAGAACAGGAATGTGTTTGCAGCACTGCTGATTGCTCATCTAACCAGCAGAGAGGAGCACACAGCTGAAGTGAAACGTTACTGTCTTGCAGTTTTAGTGTTTAAGGCTTCAAGATAAAACCTTCCATGGATGATGACAATTCATATCAGTGGACAAGAGTTTGTAAATCCAGTGCATAGCAAAATAATTGTTAGCACTTATTTGTACAGGAAACTCCCTTTGCCGTGGGTAAGATGGATTGTTCTATGTAGTGGTAGAATTAAATCTTAAAGTAACATAAAATGGGTTAATTTTTAAATGAAACTATAGCTTCCCCTCCAGGATTGACAGTATCCCTAAATTGAATCTGACGGATGAGTTAGGGAGATCTGAAGCCCAAAGAGTTAAAGCACCCTGAATATATTTTCCTATATGCTTGTTTCAATACAGGTCCAGAAAACATTAACTAAAATTGTAAATGTAATTAATAAAACTCTGTCTTCGTGTCCCAGTTATGAAGGAAGGTCATTCTGTGATATTCTTCTTTGGCCACTCAGTATGGAAACAGCTCCCTCTTCAGTGTCCAAATCATTCCCTATTGGAAAAGCTTCTGAAGACACTCTTTAGCATAATCAAGCTAAAATATAAAGTACTCTGAGAAAGTTCCGTTGTATTCTGAATTTTATAGAACAGATTGCTGAGAATTGTCTTGAGTTTCTACATTTTTACCTGTAAGTAATACTTTTTTTCCAGAAGACATTAATGAATCTCAAAAATATCCTTGATTTGAGTGGTGAGGCTTTCCTGGCCAGGAATCACCTCTGCTCTTGGGATGAAGTAAAGCACACTGGAACTGAGCTGCCATCTCTAAAGTGTGTTATCCCTTTGTCCCTCTTTCCCACCACTTCCCTTCAGATTTTACACCTTTCTGTATCACTGTTTTTCCTCTTCTACCCTTGAATCTGCAGTAATTATCATCTCACTCTGCTTTTCTCTTCTTTTCTCGGCTCCAGCTTGTTTTATGCCACTTTCTTTGTAACAACTTCCCAATTTCCTCAGTAACCTGAGCCAAGGTCTCCTGGCCATGCTGCACCCGAGCTAAGCCTGGGATCCCAGGCAGCTGAAGCCCTGGGCTGAGAGCTACATCTCCAGGATAACTGGAGTGCAACAGGTTTAGGAAACGCATTTCCTGGCTGGATCAGCCTGGATTCGTGATTGGCGCTTAAGCGAATTTTTAAACCTTTCCTTTGGCTTTACAAAATATTGGGAATTGGCATAATCTTGAGGGTTTCTTAAATAGAGGTATTAGTTATAGAGTTTGAGGAATACTTAAAGTTTGAAATTTGAAGTTATCTTTCCAACAGACAGATCTTTAATACCCTAAATAAGTCTCCTTGCATCAAACAGCATTAAAGCTTGGTAGAGGATTTCTTGTGGAAAATTTTCCAAAAGGCTCTATTTTCCAGGGAATTATATCACAGCGATATCCTTGTGAGGCTGAGGTATAGCACAAGGTAACAACCAAACACCCTGCATTTGAATAATTCTCAGTGCATGGACTTAAATTTTGTGTAAACTCAAATATTAGATCCTAGAAGATCTTTGGAGAGTTTTTGATGGTTTCTGTGGCTAATGAAAATAAAAACTCGGTTCCTGTCTCTTGTCGTTGTCCCTGCTCAGGGAAATGTTAGGTATTAAATATTTGGAGGTAAGGTTTCAAAACTTGTGTAAATCAGTGGGGATTGACTTCTTTCTGAATTCCTGTGCATTGTGAAAAGTTGGCTGAATTAATTTTAAAAGTTTCAGGAGGATTTTTTAGGGACTGAGGTTTTCTCAGTCTTATTGAGTGAGTCTGGTCTTACAAGTGATTTCACTGGTCAGGGACTGCAGAAAGCTGAGGGGAAGGACTGAGTCTTGAGCAGGAGCCACTTCAATGCTGTTTCTGTTCAAAATAGTTTGCTTCCCTTCTTCTCCCTCCCCTCCTTTCTTCTCCTCATCTTTTGTTTCTTTAGCATTCACATCTTTGTGAATCAACAGCTTAACCACTATAATTTATCCCAGATAATGTGAAACAATCACTGATTTTTGACTTTTATTGATACATTTCATTGCAGTTTTCAGCGATTCAGTGACTGTTATACGAACACTGAGCCTGCAGTAGGAATCTTTTATGGAAGTTACAGGTTTAACCATCTCCAGTTGTAAATCAGGGCCCAATAATGCTTCAAACTGGCTCTGTTTGCCATGCAGTGAGATTCAAAACTCTTTCCTAGGCATTGCCTGGCTAGTCCTGGGTGATAAATGATGACACAGTCCTTGACCAGAACAAAATGACGGCCTATCGAGGTTCCCATGAACGATGACAGGAGAGAGATGCAATCAAATATAGACACTTTTTATGCAAGTATCTTCTTGCTTCTATTGTTATAAATGGTTAGAGTACATGTGAGTGCTAAAGCATTAGCTCCTCATTTTCACTGTGGAATTATGCTCGGCGTTCTCTGCTTATCTGAAAGTGAGAGTTCTTCGTTTCCATTTGATCTATTTTTTTCCCCTCGAGCATAATGAAGAATGATGATACTTTTAGATGTTGACATTTTAGAAAGCTGAGATGGTCTGTGGTAGACTACAAATGATGAAAGCTTAATGAAAGTTATTTTCTCATAATAGCCCTAAATTGGCTATTTTCGCAGAATGGAGCGGGTCCGCTGGATTGAGCTTGAACTTTTTACCCCTCTGTGATCCTGTAGTTACCAAAAGTAACACGGAATGGCTTCAGCTGTTTAGCTTTTTAAAATCCAGAGTTAAGAGAACTGATTCGAGTGTAATTTTGCCATTGTTCCTAGATGTAGGATTCTGTAACTGTGAAGGGCTGAAGGATTGTTGTTTCCTGACATCACAAGCCTGGCAGTCAAACCCAGCCACTGTGCTGCAGGAATAGTGAAGATCCTAATGGAAAACAGTAGAAAATGGGGATGTTAAGCTTCTATACTAGGATAACATTTTTGTATTATCCAAACTGTGAGCCAAAATATGAGAATTTTAAGTAAATCAGCCTGTATTAATTCCATATGTGTACAGCTGGAAATCTCCTAAACCTCGTTCTCTCTAGAGAGTTTGAAAGGTTGTTCCAAATGCATAACACAGTGAGAATTTCCCCACATTTTCTCTTTAAAAAATTAATATCCAAACCCTTGTTTCAATACCTAAAATTGTTGGTAATCATGAAGACACTCTCAGGGTGCAGTCATTTCTCTTGTTCATCTTCCAGTGGGTCAAAGACCCAACTTAATAAACCTAAGACACGTTAATACAATTCTAAAAACAAGTTATGGCTGTTTTTCTGTCCTCAAATGTAATTTTTTAGGTACCAGTCTCTCTTAGCTATTATAGCATCAGTTTTTCAGGACATATGTGTTGATAAGAAAGGTCGACTTTAATTCTTGTAGTTGCCTCAAGCTAAAGACAGGTTTGCAATATTTCAACAGTCTTAAAATGCCATCAGCTTCCTGGGCAAACACATTGCAGAAATACAAATTATTTCAGGCAGAATGTGATTCTATCAATTTATTAAGCATAAGCCTCTATTTATAGGTGATTGATAGAATTAATGAGGAAAACTCCACTTTGGTAAATCTTCATTTTCTAAGCCTGAAGTTTCCAGTAAACTGTTTGTTCACCCTACCAATTTAATCAAAGTATGTTGTTGAACTTCCTAAGGATATGTTCTAGTTGCTTGGCAATGGATTGTGGAACAATTTGTTTAAAGTTCAATGAACACAGAACTAGAGTAATTTATTCAAATCCACCACTTATTAAATCAGGATTTGACTTAATTTTTTTTCCTGACTAATAAAATGGACTTGAAAAGAATTAGCTAAACCTCTGTGGAATTGTCACAAAATAATTTTGATGACTATGTTGTCTATTAGTTTTTACTGCCAGTAAGGAAGGCAAACGGAGATGAATACATTCCCCATTGTTTTGTGGATTGTCAGAAAGGGATTTATTTTTAAAGAGTTTATTGTCTCGACATCATCCGCCTTTCAAGATAAGTAACAGGGAGATAATATACCTGCATTTTTATTAGGCATCTGAAGTATTTGAATATTTCACAAGAAAGGGTATTTTCTTTCTCTGTCACCAGTAAAAAGCAGAGACTTCAGGTGCTGAATTGGGATACTTTTCTGATGGGCATGAATAATTTAAAAGCTTGAATTTAAAACGTTACAACAATAAATACATTTTATTTTAAATACCAGTTCTGGCCCAATTTTACTAATGCATGTATTTCCGGTCACAGAGTTGCTGCTCCTTTAATCTAACAAAGAAAGACAAATACAACATGACATATTCTTGAAATGTCAAGCTCACCTGCAGTCACTGGATTTTAGCATGGAACTCTCTGAGCTTTTGATCAGAGCCATAAAACATCTTTTATTATGCATTAGGACCTGAAAGAAGGAAACATGAGATTGGGAGAGTTGTGCTGTTGTTATAACATTATCCTCACTACCTGTAAAGCCTCTTTAGATCAGGGCACCAGAGTCCTGTGTCCTCTAGGAGAAAACAAAGCCAGACAGACCCAGGAGCCTGCAGACTTAGTATAAAACAAGCTGTAACTGAGGAAAAAAGAAATGCATTTTCTTGTCTCCCCAGTGAGAGAATATGAAATATTTATCTAAGCATCAGTCAGGTCCGTGGGATCTACAGCTGTCTGCAGCCCCAAGGCAATTAAGCTGATTTTTCCCTGCCCATGCTCCGTTTTGCAGGGCTCTCAGACACGGGCAGGGTGCAGACAGCAGCTGAGATGACACGAGCTGGCAGAGGATGCTCACAGCTCCCTGCCAGCCCCCTCCCAGGCAGGGGCTCTGGCTCAGGCATGTCCAAGCAAGGCCATTTATCCCCCAGCAGCAGCCACAGCGTGTCCTGCTCTCCCTGAGCTTTGGCTCCATCCCGGGATGAAGGCACAGACAAGTGCACACTCGTGGCTCTCCCTGAGCTTTGGCTCCATCCCGGGATGAAGGCACAGACAAGTGCACACTCGTGGCTCTCACAATTTAAGGAGATAACCAGTGTAGCGTGGAGCACGACTCCACAACCCTGAGCCCTGTAGCAAACCATTCTTTTAACCCCTAAGTCCCTTGAATCACCAAGACGAAGCTTACAGCAGGGATGATTAGAGGCAGCCACCCCTACTTCCTGAGGGTTTTGACATGTTCAGTCAGGATTTTGGAAATATTTTGTGATAGCATCCTAAATGGAGATCACTGGGCAGGACTATGAAAAAGGAAGGATGTATTCCTGAGACTTCTTCTATGTCTCTATGTATTTAAGACTAAATGTGAAAATAATTACAGAGAATTACAGAAGAAGATGGCAAGCTGATGAATTCCAAACATTACCTCTTTCCAAGTAGATTTTCCCTGGCAAACTTGACAAATACTCATAATTTGTGTTGTAGATTGCCGTGAGGAAAAGTGATGAGAATGAGCTAAAGAAATCAAACCACAAGGCAAGGAATGGATTTCAGAGACTGAACAGGGGGAAGCCTTATGTAAAACTGCCTTTGATGACTTCACAAGAATCATTTTCCTAAGGGAATTGTAGGATTTTCCTGTGTATATGCATGGGTGTCTGAAAGAGATTTTAAATAGTCTGAAAAAGACTTTCCTAATTTTCTCTATTAGACACCTTTTAGTTCTTTCCAGCAGAACATCTTGGTTCCAATGCCACAAAATGTTATTAATTTTCCTCTCTGTTTGGATTCTCTGCTATGTTATCACATCCAACACAGGAAGAAAGTCTTCAGTTCTGAGTTAATTAGCATTCCATGACCAAAGCCTCACGTGGTGTAGAATTCACTCTGCCCAATTGCACACCTGTCCAGAGGAGCCTGAGCATAACAAATGATTCCCCATGCTTTTCTTTTAGTAAGGAGTGTTTCAAGAGCAAAATGGTACAGAGCAGAAAATAGTAGTCACCATTTCTTGAGTAAAATTCTATACAGTTGAAATATTTTGTGTCTTCATTAATTGAGTGGTTAGGCTTGTAATTATTAGCCACCATTTAACTCAGTGTTTGACTTCACCCCACTTAGTAAAAATAAAAACACTTCTTAGGAAATGAGCTGAGTGGATTTAGAGTTTATCATGAAATGCTAGAATTGTTAAGGTTGGAAAAGCCTTCTAAGATCATTGAATCCAACCATTAACCCAGCTGTGTTCACCTTTCAGCCCTGTCTCCAAGTGCCACATCCACAGTTTTTTTGAATGATTCTAGGGATGGTGACTCCACCACTTCCATGGTAGCTTGTTCCAATGCTTGATCACCCTTTCAGTGAAGAATCTTCTTCCTAAAATCCAATCTAAACATCCCCTGGCACAACTTGAGGCCATTTTCTGTCATCCTGTCACTTGTCACCAGAGAGCCAAGACCAATCCCCCCTTACTACAACCCCAGGCTGTCGTAAAGAGTTACATTTCTTCTTTCTTCTTTTTCTTTCATTGTCCGATCTTAAAATCCACAGAAACTAACAACATTTGGGGAAAATGTGCTAAACCAAACTATTAATAAATCTTCTCTTAAAGTTCTATGCTTGTTTTTCAGTCAGCGTGCATGCTTGCCATGAGAATGGACTCACAGTGTTGAAAGCTTAGGTGCCTTAACAAAGGCATTCAGAAAAGTTGCATTAGCTAGAAATGGAAATTTAAAAGCCACAGTGAAAATGGCAGAGCCTTATCATGGTTATCAGGGGTGAGAGGAGACATCAGGAATATCAATGACTTCAGAAGCAGCCAGAAGTGGCTGTGGAAAGGGAGGTGCACTGGAGAATGTGTGTCCCACACCTCTGATGAGCAAGGGTTACAAGAGATTGGACATTTGTAAAGAAATGTGACTTTCTAAATAATGTGATTTTAGCAGAGCAGTGTGAGAGAACCTATTGTTTGCAAAGCTCTTAAAAGTTAGTGCAGTAATCCCTTCAGCTTCATTAAATTATTTCAGGTGAAAAGGGAGAAAAAAAGGCAAAGAAAAAAGATACTCGATATACTTTGAATTACAGAGGATTTTTTGGTTTGTGTGGGGGTTTATTTTTTTTTTCTTTTTCTATTTTTTTTTTTTTTAAAGAGTGGAATAGTGAAAGAGGGGTTTATTTTCATTTGCATTCATATAACTAGCTGCTAATCCTTCCTTCAGTCTATTCACTTTGTTTCCATCATAGTTTGGCACATCCACTAGCACTTATAATGTAATTATGTAGGGAAAACTTCCTAGAAAGGAATAATGAAAGAGAATTTTATTCACTTGCTCTTTTACAAGGGAATTCAGGACCAAAATGTATAAAATGTTGGAAGAGTCAAATTGGACATAAAGTGAGATGCTGGCCAGAAAAGCTGATGACCATTTTCACCATTTAAACCCTTTCAGAACCAGAGTTTTAAATGCCTAATTTTTTAGCATTATTGCTTAAATAAATCATTGATGCTTGCACACTCCCCTTCTTTCTCACAAAATTTCTGTTACCTCTGGGTCACTGCGGTATGGAGTTACTTTTGCATTATGAGGCAGGAGTTAGACTTTTATTCCTAGAAAAAAATTCAAAGTATGAATTTCAGGGAGGCTGAGGTTGTTACAGTCAGCTTGGGCAATCCCAGGCAAAATTATTTGAAAAAAAAAAAAAAATCCATTCCAGAACCACAGGGGGAATCTGATGGCTGAAACATAAAAATAGGGACAACTTGCATGTTCTGTGTCTTTTGCACCTACCTGGACTGAAAGCATTTCTGAAAAGATCTTCCTTAAAAATAGAAAAAAAAAAAACAAACAACAAAACCAAAACCAAAACAACCCTAAACTTATAAATTTCTTAGCAATTTTTTTTTTTTAAATTTGTGTTAATAGCAATAATGTAGCAAATCCTGCAGCAGCTTCAGAACATTCAGTGAATGTAAAATATGAACACACCAAACTGTCTGTAATTAAACAAAAAAAAAAAAAGAAAAAAAAAAAAAAATCTCTGTCCCACCTGAGGCTGCAGAGGGTCTGTAAATGTTGTGCTGTAGCTGTGGGGAGCACCACTGAGCACTGATCAAACCCCAGCACAACAAAACAAAATCTATCTCTGTCCTAGATTTAAAGTTCAGAGTAACCATGGCTAGGTGATGGTGTTCTGCTCAGACTATTCAGATAATTGGGGAAAAACATTCACCACCAAATCTACAAATCCCTTGGACTGAAAGCAACAACAAAAAGGCGAGGAAATACTGTGATTTTGTAACAAGCTTAATGGAGTTCTGGATGCTACAAATTCATGTTTGCTTAGTGTGAATAGGAGAAATCTTTTGGAGGAAATGTTATTTCTTTTATCTAATGGATTGCTAAGTGAATCTGTTCTACTGGAGGGACTGGAAATGGATCTTTTTTGCTGTTTATCCTACAGTGCTGTTAGTTCTCAAGGTGACCTTAGCTGGGTCTTTTCCAAGGACATCCATAAAATATTCATGATTATGGAGGTTATTCAAATTGACAGTTCTTATTGGGTGATTACATTAAATTGACAACAATCAAAACCTAGTTCTAGCTCAAGAAAAAGTTTAATTTATTGTAACAGATTAAAATTAGCATTCATAGGTCTGTTGACCCTGATACCAAGTGAGTATAATACAACTCAGTTCTTGTGTGTAACTTATGGTCACAAACTCCTGTGGTTGTACCCTTAAGGTAGAAAATTATCTGATGCTTTTTTCTTCCTGTTTAAACTGCTCTCCCATCTCTAATGTATATATACCTCTATTTTCTGCCAGGATTTCCTTATCTGTGAGGTGAAAGAGCCTTCTCTATATGTGATTATATTTAGAGCATAATAGGAATAACTATTTTTTTTAAGTTTAATGGAAGAGGTGTGCCAATTAAAAAGCTGATTTAACTTCCCACAGCAATGGGAATGTGGATGGGTTCCTTTAAAAGAATAGTGCAGCGTATTTAAACACGATTTAAATAATAGAGTATTTAAATAACAGTATGGAGTACTTGAAGAGATTTTGCTTTCCATATCCATAAGAACAGGAGTAAGTTTCCTTTAAAGAATGGTACAGAGTATTTAAAGAGCTGCTTGGCAGATATATAGAGAGGAGAACTGTGTTTCATGTTGTATTCCTGCAGATGGTTTTATTAGATCGTTAAAATGTTATATACAAAGGGCAGCATTTCTTACCAAGAAAATGAGATTTTAAAATAACTCACATTAGTGGTCAATCCTTGTTATGTATGTTTGAGTTCTAACAGCTGTAATGATTTGTTTTAAAGGAGCCATCTGAACCTGTGCTGATTTTTAAGCCTTTACTGATTGATTTGACTTGTTTGATGTATTATAAATCACACAGCTATAAAGTCACAGTAAAAATTCCATTAAACTTGTGAGGTAAAAAAAAGAAAAAAAATCCATAAATAAACCAGTGCGAAATGCAAGACAGCAGCAAATGTGCTATTTCTTTTCCTTTTTTAAAATTTAAGTTTAAGTTTACAGCCAAGGCCATTTTTATGTGAAAGAAAAACAATGGCAACAAATAAGAATGTACCAGGAGTCTCACTGTGGGGGTGTATTTTATTTCCTGTACTTGAACAATATTTCAGTTTCCTTCACTGTGCCTCTATAAAGGTGTTTTTCGGTAATTCATTGAACAGAACTGGTTTTTGTTTTCAAATTAAGACTCTTGATCAGGAAAACTGTTGTTAAAAACACCTAAAAAAGGCTGGAAGAGGCAAGGACTTCCAAAAAACTCCAAATAAGGACTTCCAAAATTCTCTTTTTTCTAATTCTTTAATCCTTGTATTTTCACAGTCTAGTACTGTTTAGACTGCCTAACCAGGAATGATGCTGAACCTCACACCAGACTCTATTTTCTGTCTGATTTCTTGTTGCTCAATATTATGTGTGGTGAAATATCCCTTTTCACTGTCATATTTAGGGTGAGTTGATAAATACTTAAGTAATTTTTCAGAAGTGACAAAAAAATTTGCAATTAAGATCTCCAAAAGGAAAAAGAACTGATGGTCTCAAATGTCCTAAAAAGCCAAATGAGTTATTCTAACTTACACAATTTAATCATAATTCTTGCAATTTTCTTCATAAAAAATAAAACTTAGCCTAAATGTAAATTAAATGGATTTTTCATTGAAATAGGGAAATGTTAGCATGTACTTTACTTTCTTTAATTTTATTTTTTACATCTATAAATTCAGGATAAACTCCTATTATTTCATTGTGTCTCAACATTTCAGTAGACACAATATTCAAGGCTCAAGATTGGCATTTTGGGTTTTATCCTTACTGTGACAGGGCACATTCTGCTGGTGGATTAAACTGATTTGAGCTGTGATTTGGGTCAAAAGTGAAGGAGGGGTACGTGTGTGAGACCTGTTAACTGGCTCTTACAACATCTTTGGAATATCTTTGGCTGATGTTGATGATTCCTGTGCTCGTTTCTCATCAGTGAAATGTGGCTGAAGTTCTGCTGGGTTTCTGTGCTGTTAAAGACCAAGTGCTACATTGAATTATCCTTATATCTATATCTATTTCTGCCACATGGACAGAAATCCTTGACTGTCCTCACCCTCATTCTGTGACCTGCATTTCTGTGCTCCACTGCAGATGTAGTTGGTCGTGCTTGATGGAGCCTCTGCCCTGCTCCAGTTTGCTTCCTTCAGAGGGACAGGGTCATCTCCAAAAAATGCCAACCCAGCTTTTGGCAAGCATTAAGTGCTGGAAGCTCTGCTTTGGCCCTTGGTGCAGTTGGTTGCACATTTGGACGTGCTGTAGGTGTGTGAAGGGGTGGATGAATGGCTGGTGTCAGGCCAAATAAATACAGGGAGTGCCCCCAATATTGCATAACAAAGGCTGTGGCTCATGAACTCTGCAAAGGTAAATAAACCTGCTCAGGCTGTGTCCAGTTCACTCCACTTGCTCCTGATTCACAGACTCTCTGAAATTCCTCAGTAATATTCCGTATCCCTCATCTGCCACAGGATCACAGCAGAAGGCTCAGAAAGCAGCTCCTCGTTCTCCCCTATTGTTTTTCTCTCTTTTTCCCCCCCATTTCCTTGTGTCTTATTTCAAGTACTTTATGGAGCACATCTCATTAATCTCTTATCAGATTCCCTCTGTTGGTCTGTCATTTCATCCACACTTCACAATCCTGACATCAAGTGCTGTTCTTGACAGGTTGAATATTTGTTCCAGAACAAAAACCCGGGTTTCTGTTTCTCTTGCATATGCAGAAACCATTACAATAAGTTAGCAAAGAATATTTTGGTTGTTTTACTCAAAGGAATGACATTCTGTTGTTCTGCAGATGCATGCACATGAGATTATTAAAAAAGAAGGAATAGTTGGATAACTGCACCTTTTATCCATTCAAATCCTCTTGGCAGCCACCACAACTTTACAGAATGTGATATTTCAAATACTACAGTGGAAGAAATACCTGTTATTTCATGCACTGGGACTTACACCATCTTTTTTTTTTTTTTTGTTAAAGAAATTTTTGTATGTCTTTTGTCACTTAAACTGATAAATAACCAAATGGGAATTTTAAGGAGCAGCGTGAGGTTTGTTGTGGCAAGAAATCTCAGAGAACACCTGGAATTACTTCTGAATGAAAAAAAGAGAAATGTGGTTTATTGCTGCTCTTTCTGCTGAGTACCCTTCCGTTAATCACTTTATCTGTCCTGTACACTGATGCCTGCCTCCTTATCTCATGTTCTTCCTGCAGCTTCTTAGAAACACTTTGGTTTGTTCGATGTTCTTCTTTGTTAAAGTCATGGGTTTTGCTCATGTCAGCCCCAAACTGCTGCAAGATTAGTGCTCCAAGATTACCAGGAGCCTCTACAAACTTCTTGACAGGATTAGGAGAGGCCATTGCTGCTTCAGATAATGGTGATAATCCAGACTGGTGAGGCTGCAAGCGGTAGGGAGGTGTAATCAGAGAGATGCCAAGATATCCTGTGTAGTGTCTGAAAGTAGGGCACAGGAATGGGAAGGAGAGCACAGGAAAATGTGCTCAGTGCACCTGTGGAACAGCGGGGGAAATGTGATACCTGCATTTATTTCAGCTGCCTCGGCTCCATGTGTTCCCCTCAATATCCATTTGCAGCATGGAAAGCAGTTACAGAGTCCTCGCTGCCCACAGCAGTGCTCAGAGCTCCGTGTGTTGGGCAATAACAAGTGGGGAGATGCTCACATGAGTGCCAAAGGATTGCAGAGGAGAAAACCATGTAAAAAACCTCTGTGGTGAGATTGTGACCATTGCTGGAACAGCTGCTGCGTGCCAGAGCCTGGTTTGTTTTCTCCAGCAGAGCCTGGGGGCTGTCAGCTTTCCAAAGGGAAGAGCCGAATGCAGGAAAAGCTCCTGCACTGGCTTTTCCTGTCGATTGCTGGTGCTGGAACAGCCAGAGCTTTGGGAAAGAAAAGGCAGGGTGGGGGAATGCTTCTTGCTGAGCTGAGCAGAGAATGGCAGCAGCACTCGCTCTCCCTTTGATGTCTGCTGCGTTTGACAGAGTTTCCCGGGTGGCAAAGCTTCCTTCTGGATGAGGGTCCTGTTAGAAATAGCTCATTCAGGAGACATCAAATAGTTCCCAATTTAGCCTAGTTTAAAGGAACTCAATATTGAAAGGGAAGCAGATACCAGTGAGATACTGGTGGTAGCAGCAGGGAGGTGAGTGTAAGGTGGGTGAGTAAGCAAAGTGTACAAAAAGTACACTTCAGAGTACAGGAAAAAAAGAAAAGAATCCATTTGCCTTTTGCCAGTTTGGATTTAGATACATCTTCTGAAAGTGTCACTGAAACAAGATTTTTACATACTTGTTATTCACATGTAAGGAGTGAAGTTGGGGAGGCTGAAATCCTTTATTCAGACAGTAAATGTGGGTATGAAAACATCATTCATGAGACATGGCACATGGAGATGTGAGGGAATTCAAAGGCTGGCTTTGGGCAGACTGGTCTGGTGCGGGTGTCCCGTGGCTGCCCTGTCCTCCTGGCAGGGATGGAACCAGGAATTCCAGGCCCCCTGGAATGCTTGGACAGAGCAGGTGCCCATGGCACACACGGAGTGCAGGTGATTTATTCTCCTGCCAAGCTGATGCTTTCATAATGAGTCTAATTAGTTTAAAATTTACCTGTTCCTTGTGTTCTGTGTCAGAGTGGCTCGCTGCAGGGTGAGATGTGCTCTGCACACCCAGCATTTCCAGACTTGGGAATGTTTTCTCCATACTCTCTCCTCTATATCTCCCTCAACAGATTTTCCAAAAAGTTAAACATTTTGGGTCTTTAGCACATTTTAGTGTTGCTCAATCTGCTTGATGGACAGATAGCATTTAATCCAAATTTACTGTGACAGAAGAAGATCTTCTTATTTTAAATATTTTGTAGATAATTAAGAATATCCATTCCTATAAGACCAAGGTTTGGCTTTCCTACTGAACTGAGTTTGAATACACTGGGAGCACAGAGGCTGAACATCCCTGTTTGCACTCAGCAAAGCAGCACTTCAGTACAGTTTGTGCAATATCAAATGCTTTTCCATTCTGAATGTTTTTCATGGTTTTTCATATTATCATCATTACAACTTCCACAAGTACTTGGAAGATGTTTCTTTTCATGCTAGTCAAACATCCAGCATGAGATTGTAATATCATCTGTCTCTGATTACTATTTTGCCTTTTTCCCTTCACTTGAGGATTGTCAAATGGGTGTAGCTGATGATACTTCACAGGCTGACTGAACAAAAAAAGGCTAATTTTTTCAGCACTGACAGTATTTGCATTATATATATGATATAGAAATAAACTTGCAATCTCACATAGAACAGATTTACAATCTGGGCCACTGCAGTTAAAGAACAAACTGAATCCAAATCCAAATTGGAAGAATCTGATATAGATATATATTTGTGCAGTGAAAAGGAGGGATTTTACTGGTTTTTTTTTACATTTGTTTGAGGAAAGAAATAATATTTTTTATAATGTTCTTTAATGACAGTAATATTGAGATTTTTAATATGATTCATTCTGCTGAAATGCTCAGACCAACAAAGTTATTGAGTGGTTTATCCCTTGCTCACATCTCTGTGACATGGGCACATCAGCTGAAGGCATTGTACACAGAGAAAGAAGCATTTCTCAGTGCTCAAGTATCAGTTACCACAGTCAAACGGAAAAAAAATAAAGATAAGGTTTGTATTTCCAAGAGTACCTTCAGCTACTACTTTCAAGACATGTTTCACTTTCAAGTACTTTTTAAAGAGGTGCTGGAAACACTGGTCTTGTCATGCATAGTGTTCCAAAAGATTTTTCTGGAAAAATGTCTGATTAAATTCAAGGTGGGAAGATAGAAGTTGTTTGCTGAACATTCTATTAACAAAATCTCTTATAAAATCATATAAACTCCTGCACTGCACTCAGCAGAGCAGAATTTCTAGGTACGGTAGCAAATTGGGAAATTATCAAGATGCTCTTCAATTATATTCAGACATCTTAATCTATGGGGAAATGGTATTTTCACAGGGTATCCCTGCTTCCTCTCAGCTTTGTGAGTTTGAGACTTGCAAAAAATAAAATTCTATCAATAGCTTACGGCAGACTTTATACCCTTAAAAAGAAGAGAGATGTAGCACACAGTTCAGATCCACTTCTGGGTAGTGGATGTTTATTAACACCCTCCAGAGAGCCGGTATTTTTTAAAAATACCATCCCTGTTTTATGTGTCAGCATATCTGCTACATTATAAATGTAAATTTTGTTTATTAATCCATTTATGTTTGTGATGGCATGATCTGGATGTATTGCACTTAGAACTTTGTCTTGCATTTGGAAGAATTTCTTTGTTGCAAAGACATTGGACCAGATTTTTTTGCTTGTGTTTACCCTTAATTTCAGTTCTAATACTTCATCATTCCTAAATGATACCATGGGAATCACGTGTGTTCTCCAGAAGAAAGTCTCCCTTTCTCAGTTACATTTATAAGAGAGTGAAAAAAAAAGTACACAAATATAATTTCTATTTCAAATGTGTAGCCTTTGTCTTTTTTTCTTTTGGAGATGTGCTTATGCGTACTGAACTGAACTGGAATTTTGTCATTGAATTCAATAATGTGTAATCTTGTTCTTTATTTCTTTTAGAAGTTAGGAGTTCTGTCTGTCCTGGAAGTCTCTCTTGAGAAAGACGATTACTGTCACAGCCACTGGCTGATGGAATGGAGCCTGGCTTATTGGATTTATTACAAGTATTGTCAGCTGTAGCTCAGAAATAAAAAGAGACACTTAAATGGACTCCTGAAAGGTGCATATACAGACTTGCAATGAAAGTATTTTATTTTTGATTCGTTTCATTTTATTTTATGTGCCTTGCATATTTTCACAGCCCTTGTTCTGTGAAAACCTCTGCCGTAATCGAGTTTTGGCTCCGTGAGAGTACCAGGATTATATCATCCTTTTATCCTGCCTCCAGTTTGTGATCACTGTGTTTGGCTTCACCACAACAGTGACAAAATGAGCATTGACAGGATCACTTTGATGCATGGGTCCCGTTTCCTGATGTGACTTTGTCCCCAGAGCCCATGGAGCAGAAGGTTTCAGCTTGGAAAGCACCCGACTGTCTCTGTCAGCTTTTGGTGCTCTCTGCCTCAAACCTTTGCAGCTGCTTTGGGAAGAGGCTGGACAATAGAATGAATGAACAAATATCTAATTGCACTTTAATGGCTTCTTTCCTAAAGGTTCCTTCATACTTGGTTAAGTACAGGGCCATAAAAGTATAAAGGTAAATTTTTGCTGTCCAGTCAGCGTGACAATGATGACTTTCTGGTTGCAGCTATTTAACATCAGTCAAGGCAATTTGTCCTTTTTTCTGACATAATTGGCTTGGCTCTGGATAATTACAGATCTAATAAACTGATCAGGAAACCTTAATATTTTTCAGCAAAATAATATCTTCACAGATAAAGTGACCTATAGATTCTACTTTGCAAATGTGTCTCTTAGTGGTTGTATTGAGTGGTGCTGTTGAAGCCAAACCTGTAAAATGGAGAAGCACAGGAACACTTTATCAAAGCAACCTGTAATATTTAAGCAGAATGAAATTAGCTGGGCACGAATGAGATCAAAGCCTTAAGTGAGGTTTCAAGGGTGAAGAAAAGGCTGCAGTGGTGAATAGCGATTACTCGTAGTTAATTTAAACTTACCGAAAGATTTGGAGGATCAAAGTTGGGTCTTTTGAGAAAGGGGATTCATCCAATTTCCTCTACTTATATTTTTCCAACATAAATTAATCTTGATATGTTTTATTAGCTTCTTATTTTTTTCTTTTTTTTNAGAGCAGGAGCACTTTGACTTTTGTCTACTGAAACTCTTCAGCTTTTGTTTATTAAAACCACACCAGGGTCACACCTCAGGGTTACTTTGTTCCTGTCTCTGGATTTCCAGCTCATGATATGCAGACAAAAACATTTTTCAAAGTATTTCTTATTTATTGAAACATAAAACTATTTTATCTTTCAAGTATGCGACATAGCCAAAAATATTAATATTGCATTCTTAGTTAATTCCATTCCAGTGCTATTCAGCAAATACACATTGGCAAGGTTTTGTTGGTTTTCTGTTTGGCTTCTAATGCTTCAAAAAATGATTGTGGCCATTATATCTTTTCAAACTATTGTGCAATAGTGATAACAGCACAACCATTTGTCTGCTGCTAATTGGATAATTTGTATGAAAAAAGCACATTATAATGAGCGAATGATAAATAGTTCCTTATTTGAAACTTATTAGCTAATAATACACCTTCAACAGTAGTATTTGTCAAAAAGCTCCAAAAATGTTTCCTTTTTAATTTCATGCTAGTGTTTGACAGCTGTGGCAATACCAGTATTTATTATTAGTATACAGCTGAATGGCATTTTAAATCAAGTCTATTACAAATTGTCCTGCTCTAAAGTAATAAAATTAATAGCTGTGTAGCAAAATAATAAAGCAAAGATTAATCGCGTATTGCACGGGAATAAAAAGTCTCTTGGAAATTATATTTCCAGGGATATTTAGCAGTAATTTTGCTTTCCTTAACAATTTCTTCTGATAATTAAACATATGTCTTACAATTTTAACAAAAAATGCTGTTTAGAAAAATGTTGCCATGAGCCAGCTCTGGTTTTCCTGCTGGCAGTCAGGGATTAGGAGCAGCACAAGTGGCACAAGTTAAGGGCACGCTGGCAGAGTTGTCCATTGTGCCAGGGAATTGCTTCCACTCTCCTGGCCAAACCTTCAGGTAGCACGAAGTGTTAATGTTGATCCCAATAAAACTGTCTCCAGTTTGAGCCAAGAAGGAATTTGGCACCCTGAGTTTGAAATTTTCATCCTTAAAAGGCTTCCCTCCACCTGCTGCTGTCACCAACGTTTACAGCCACACTTTGTCTTGCTGTTCCCTGATAAGCTGAGGAAAAGCAGAGTTGCAATTCAGCTGATCTCCTGGGAATAAAGATGTGCATATTGGGGATTTTCTTTCCTTCAGATCACATTATGAGCACGATTTATATCCCTCAGCTTTGAGATGACAGTCTTTTTAAGCAATCTTCCAAATCATGATACCTTCTCTGATGACATCCTGTGTACAAAAGCAGACTTGCTGCAGGTGCTGACTGAAAATGTGGAAGAAAATAAACTTTTCAAATTGACTTTTCTTCCACCTTTTACTTTTAAATATTATTACTCTTAAAATGTGGGGTTTGCCCCCTAAAACTCTGAGAGGCAGAGTTTCAATACATCAGTATAATGATTACAAAATCTTAAGGTCTGAAATCTTTTTAGTCTAACCTTCATTTTCTTCTTCCTTTCAATCTGAGCTATTCTTAAAATTTCATCTTTAATGATGAAAATCACAATTGTTATATCTTCAATTCATGAGCTTCTTCCGCTTACTACTAATTATGGCCTGGGGGAATAAAAACTTACTGGTTTCTTTAAGACTGGAGTTTGTAAAATACTGTTATTTCTCTTAGTTCTTGACTGCTGGCAGTGGTGAAGCACCTTCTGTTTGGCCCACGATGTTTCTGGTCATTGTCATGAAAAAAGTAATTTTTAAGACTGCTCCATAGGAAATGTTCCATAAGGATTGTGCTAAATCACTTCATCCCTCATAATCCAGGAATTCAGCTGCATACACAGATCTCCACAAGGAATTTTAAAAAGCTGCTCCTGGTAAATGTTTATAAAATGTGTAATTCTGCACTTACCTACTAATAACCTAAATATCACATAATTAAACCCCCTGTTTAAAAAAAAAAAAAANGAATATGAAATCCAGGAAGATAATTTAAAGTAAGATTAGAGTTCTGGGATGGTGTGAGTGTCTACAATTAGCCCAAACCCATTGATACATTCTTGTGCTGTGTTTTGGGAGGTTTGGACTCTCAGAGTTGGTGATACTTGATATCTTTAAAGACATGAAAGTGTGCATTGCCACAGAAAACTTTTTGATGCCATTGCAATATTCCTTGAAGAGATGTAAATACCAAAACTACTATCACTTGAAAGTGGCTTAATATGTCTATTTTTAACAAAGACACACATGACAGAACACGTACACTTTAGCTTATTTGGAGGTTGTCTAAGGACCTGATGCACAGGTCGATGAAAAATAAAAGTTCAGTGGATACAAACAATTGTCACTATTGATTCATTGCAGAATGTGCCCACCTGCAGGTCTCTGGTTATCAGGTGAGTCAGGGAGAGGAGCTTAAAAGCAGAACTTCTCTCAGGGCCAGCAGATCTCCACCTCACTGCTCAGCAGAGAGACAGCAGGTCACATTGGGAAAAACAACATTTGTATTTCGAAGAAAGAATAAAATAATTGATATATTACATTTATTTGTCTCCTTTTCATTACTGTTTCTTACAGCAATTAAATATAAACACGTTTGGGAGGTATGAACAATTTTGGGGGGGACAAAGATGTTAAATCTGGTCAGCTCCTTGAAGAACTTAAAATGGAGATGATTAGTTCTATAAATATTAGTTCTAACAGCTAATAGGGTCCATTTTCAAATGGGTGTCTCTGACTAAAGAAACATGAAGAGGACAGAGTTCCAGGAAGGTTTTGTCAGGAACGCATCTAAAGGAATTCAGCTGGATACAGGAAGAGAAAGGCCTTTAGGATAGGATCTTGGTCTCATAGGGTACGTGTGGCTTCTCTGTTGTTCTTCTTGTAGCCACGTGAAACAGTAATGTCTATTTTGGAAGGTGCATAGATGAATTTTATTTTCAATTTCCTTTTTATCGAGTGTAATCTTCACTTTACTTTAAAGTGCAGTGTCCTGGTCAACATCAAACTGCCCACCAAAGGGTGTCATCTGAAAATTAGCATACTGGAATCCACATAAATACTCAGCTTTCATTAATGTTCTACTCTAGGATATTTAAAGAGTAATGGTGTGTAGCCCTCTCGTAATTTTATAGGCCATTTAGTGCCGTGGTGTTGAGGTGTGGAAGAAATGTCCTCTAGCGAACAATTTTAGCTTGCATGGGTCTCTGGGAAGCAAAAAGGTACTAATAGCTGCAGTCAGCAAGGTATCGTGATGTTCTTCCAAATCTGAGGGTATGGTTGGCTAGGAAATTTAATATCCATGAACACTAAAATACGATATAAAAATCTGGAGACCCACGGCAAGGATTTCCCGAGTGGTTTTTGGCTCATGAGCAGAGCACATTTTAAACAGTATTGTCTGCACATGCTGCTGTTTGGAAAGATGTGTCCCATGAAAACAAATAAGATTCCTTCAGTTTGAAAATGCCAGCGTATTTACTTGCTAAATAAAATATAAAGAAAGCTGTAAATATGCTTCATTACAACACAGCCTGGTCTTTAGAGGATTTTGAATAGCTGTTGTGCGCAGTGGAAGACAAATTAATCTCTCTGAATCTCTCTCAGCTGAAACATTCTAATGTTAACTAACAGTTTCTAGTGATCAAAGTGATTTAGTTAAATTATTTATTTGCATATGCATTTAAAAGTTTTTATTGTTGTAGCTCAGGGGAAGAGAAGGGAAGGGGGAAGGGGAAGAAGAAGGACTTAAGATAATTACCTGAGATTTAAGAGCAGCTGGCCCTGCCTTGTCCTACTTTCAGAGGTAGATCAGGCAGCTTTGGCCACCAAATCTCATGATTGCCACATGCTCTTTGTTATGGCTTCTTACCATTAGAGTTGCACTCATCTCTGCCTTTTCTCCTTTTAATTAGCAATCAAAATGATCAGAAACAGATAATTTCAATCATTAAAGCCATGTTTGTTGTATCCCACTCAAAATGTTTGCTGAAAGCGTAGATCTCTGTGTTTTCCTGCAGGGTCCATTGGGGCTGTGTTTGTTTTATGGTTTCCTTCCTGTTCTCTGGATTGATCTCTGTAACAGGAAAATTGTCGGCTTAAAAATCAGAACCAGATTGTGTTTGTCATGGAAGAGAAATCAGTGCAAGGTTAAGGTTATGGCATTGCTTTATTTCCTCTCCTCCCCCTGCCCAGGTTAATGGTTGCAATTGCACCTCGGTGCTTTCAGCCCGTGGTGTAGCAGGTGTCTGCCAGGCAGCACCAGGAAATAAACTGATTTATGTTTGCTAATTGGGGTGCAAATTTGTTTGCATTGGTGTTGGGAGCCGGGAATCAATACCATATAACAAACAAAGCAACGAAACTATCAAGTCTTGTATAGCTCAGCTTCAAAATGTAATAGGCAGTAAGTCTTGTTTAAAAAAACAAAAAACAAAAACTGTGAGCAAAAATGATGCAGGGAGAAAAATGCCAGTCCTTAGTATTTGCATTGTTCCTGTTCTATTTTTGGTTCTAATGCCTTTGAAACTTTAAAAAAAAAACCCTCAAACAAACCCCAAACAAAATACCCCACAACAAAACAAAACATGCAGAAAGCCACTTAAGAAAGATCAAGGCGAATCACTTTTTCCCTTATCACCTTCACCTCTGTGGAGACACTGATTCTCAGAATTTGTAGGAGGAATATTCTATTTTGGCTTTCAAAAATTAGGTAAATGTAAACAGAGCATTATTCTGTATGTTCTCGGAGAGAGGCATCAATCTGGATGCTTGGACAGTCTTTTCTTTTGTTGTCTTTAGGGCTGCATTTCAAGGATTGCCTTGTCATACCTATCGAGTGAAATACATATGAGAAAGGGTCCAAAATAGTAATTAAGCTAT
>VWZT01000568.1:14572-31495 GCA_013397055.1 Pachycephala philippinensis
AAGCGGAGGGAAGAGGACATTCCTGCGGGATTGGGATTGGGATTGGGACGTGGAGCGCGTCCCCCCGGCCCCTGCCCCGTCCCGGTTTGTGTCACCCGCGGCTCCCGCGGCCGCGCTCGGCTTTGGGGCCGGGGTTGTCACGGGGAGGCGAGGAGAGGAAGCGTTACCGGTACCGTGCTCTGTCTGGGTGTAAAACCGGGGGGTTTCTCTGCTCCTCAGCCTTTTCCTCCAGGTGCCTTCCCCTTCCCCGCGCTCCCGGCTCGCGTCGTGCTCCGTGCGCCCCGGGGCTTGCGATTTTGGGCGTGATTTTTGAGCGCCCTCCGTGCGGCTCGGGGGTGTCCCGGTGCGGGGAGAAGCCGAGGCGGCGACAGCGGCATCTCCCCGGGCTTAGGGCGTTACATAAGGACCTTTAATCACGGCTGGGTTCGGGCACCCCGCGCGTGGAAGCGATGGAAGGGAGAAGCCCCGGAGGTGCCTGGGCAGGAGGGATGTGAGGAATGCGCGGTTTTCATCCTCCCGGGGGCTGCCCCGGGCTGTGCGGAGCTGCGAACGGCAGCTGGCACCGGCTTTGTTGGCAGCGGTGCGGCGATCAGGCGGCTGCCGGGGCCGGGATAAAGGAGATGCGGGTTTGGGGAGCACCTGGATTGGGGCTGGCTTGTTCCCGGCTGGAAGTTCTGCTCCGTTTCTCCCTCGGTGCCTGGTGTGTATTAAAAAATTGCATTTTCTAGGTGGTGTTAAAAGGGTCGTGGAGCTGCAAGATGTGATTTTAAAAGGGCTTTGTGTGTGTGATATCTGATAATTCGCCCTGTGTTTATCACAGCTGATAATTCACCTCTGGTTTAGCGCTCTCACCCTGGTTTAACCCCTTGCACCTCTCTGCAGGTGTGCCAGGTGCATTTCTGTGCTGTTTTGATGGGGTTTGATCAAGCAGGTGCATTTCTCTGCTGATTTTATGGATTTTAATCAATCTCCTGCAATCTGGAGGGATGGAGAGCCCCATCCCTGCCCCTGAAATTTCAGCTGTGGTCCCAAAATGTGGGTACAAACTCCCAGCACGAACGTGCAGCGGAGGGACAGAAACTCTGAGAGCTTTTCCAGAGGCTGTTTGAAAGGAAAGTGCAAAATCATGAAGGCTTTTTATCTCCCCAGCTGAGCAGTTGCGTTTCGTGGGCTGCCAGAGAGTTAAGGGTTGGTTTATAATTTTATTTTTCTGCAGGGATGGGGATTTGGGACCATCCCTGGATGTTTTGTGGCTCGGGGTTATTTGTCAGAACACCTTTTTGAATATTGATCTGATCAAAAGAGGCTTTGGCGTTGTAGATTATTGTGAGTTTTAAGGGTTTAATTTGCTTTATTACCTGATGGTGGTACAGGAAACCTTTAATTGATGTTTTCAGAGGAATTCTGTAGGAATTCTGTCTAAATTCAGAGGAATTCTGTCTAAATTATCCAAAAATAGATGATATCAGGGTGCTGTGCTTTCCTCCTCTCTGCCAGCATCGTGGAATGTGGGGATTTTACCCCGAGAGCTGCGATTTCACCCGAAAAATCACAAGTTTTTATCCACCCAAAGACTTTTCCCGGGGTCAGAGCAGGAGGTGTTGGTGTGGGAACACCTCGGGAGGGATTCTCCAGGTTCTGGGGTGGGTTTTTGCAGTAAACAAAGTGTCCTGGAGGAGGAGGGATGTGCCCAGAGCACACCTGGGATGGGCACAGGTGGATTTCGGGTGCTTACAAAACTCCCTCTCATCGCTGACCTATTTCTGCCACTCTCAGGGGCCTGACCAAAAAAAAAAAAAAANGTCATCCACAGTCAAGAATATCAGTGAAGGGAAACAAAACAAACCCCCTGCCCCAAAAAAAAAAAAAAAAAAAAGAGGCAGAACTGAAAGGAAGCCCCAGGCAGCTGAGGAGAGGGAGATGTGCTCTAATATTCTGTGGGTAATTATTATATTAAAATATTTTATCACCATCTCCTTGGTTAAATTCCTCCGGCGCAGGCTCTCAGCTCTTCTCCCTGCAAGATCCAGGGCTTCTGAAAGGGAGGTGAAGGAAATTTTAAAGATATTTTCGCTTCTCAAACCAGCACTGATTTGCGTTTTGCTAAATCCGTGCTGTTTGTCCTTTTGGTATTTTATTATGTGAGTATTTGGAAGTTTTCCCCCCACAATAATTAGGAAAAAATGTGGATTTTCCAACAAAAAAATGGCATTTTTAACCTGTTCTTCCCCTGGATCCCAGTGCCTCAATCCCAGCCTTTCCCACTGTAAACACAAGGCCTTAAAAAGCTTTCCAGCAGCTCCTGGATGGGAGCAAAATTTCAGGAATCTCTTGACCCGAAGGGGTGTTTTGTGTGGGATCTGTCACGGATTTGATGCCTTAAGGAGCATTTTGATCAAAAGCTGATTTGTTTAAACATATTCCCAAATAAATGAGGCAAATTCCATCCCAATCTGTGCCTTTCCGGGGTGTTTTTCCAGGATTTGGGAGCAGAATTCCTGTAGTTCTCACAATTAGCAAAGCACAACAGACTCATTTCCCTAAAACCCCAAACTCCCAGTGCCCAATTCCCAAACTAAACTCATTTTCCCAGTGATTTTGGAGCTGGAATTTTGCAGGTGGCTCCTCCCTGCTGGAAAACAGGGAGTGAAACTCCGGCAGGGTGATTTTTGTGTGGGATCTGTCACGGATTTTCTCCCTTAAAGGGCATTTTAATCAAAACCTTGAGGTTTACAAACACATCCCATATAAGTTGGACAAATTCTATCCCAGTTTGTGCCTTTCCAGGGCGTTTTTCCAGGATTTGGAGCAAAATTCCTGCCGTTCTCATAACTAATAAAACCCAACAGGCCGATTTCCCTAAAACCCCAAACTCCCAGTGCCCAATTCCCAAACTAAACTCATTTTCCCAGTGATTTTGGAGCTGGAATTTTGCAGGTGGCTCCTCCCTGCTGGAAAACAGGGAGTGAAACTCCGGCAGGGCCGCTGCCAGCAGCAGCTTAAACTCATTAAGAGAGGAGCTGCAGGAGATTCCTGCGCCCTTCCCGACACCCTTCCCTCGGGAGGTTTCACACTGGGAGCTTTCCCATCATTTCCCAGCAGCTTTTCCAGCACCTTCTGCTGCCGCTGCTCTCTTTGGGAACAGCAGGTTTTATCCCCTGGAAATGGGATTTTTTTTCCCCCTGGAAGTGGGATTTTTCCCTCTGGAAATGGGATTTTTTCCCTCTGGAGTGGGATTGTTCCCACCCTGGAAATGGGATTTTTTTTCCCCTGGAAATGTGGTGTTTAGGGAGATGATGGGAAAGGCAGGGGAACTGCTGGGATTGGGATCCGGGTTAGGATTTGAGGGCAAACCTGTTCAGCCAAATTCACTGGGATTAAAAACAAGGGAAAGTTTTCCAGCTGGAATTTTGGGGGAATGGTTTGGGTGGGAAGGGGCCTTAAACCCCATCCAGGGACAGCTCCCACCATCCCAGGGAGCTCCAGCCTGGCCTGGGACATTCCAGGGATCCACAGATTCCCTGGGAATCCCATCCCAGGCAGGAATATTTGTTGGACCTGGGAGGAGAAAGTGGCAGAAATTCTCTTTTTTTTTCTTTCCCTCCCCGAGCAGGAAATTTTTGAGTTGAAAATTTACAGCCGAGCGTCCATTGATCCGCAGAGCTCCGGGGTTTTTTTGGGAATGCTGCAAATATTTGAGTTGGAGCCTGGCTGGGCCTTGCAGGTGCAGGACTCTGCTGTGGCTGCTGAGGCTGGCAGGAGGAAAATTCTGCCCTGAAATCCCCAATTCCTGCTTGTTTAAGGGGTTTTTAGTGATTCCCTGATGGGGAGAATGATGGAATTCTGGAATGTGCCTTCGTGGTGCTGTGGGGAGGGAAATTGGGCACAGTGGCCAAAGTTGGGTAAGGAATTAGGGGGAAAAAATGGGATAAAATAAATAAAATACAGTGAATAATGGGATAAAACACAGGGAATCAGTGGGCTTGGATGTCCAAGGTTGGATAAGGAATTGGGGGTAAAAATGGGATAAAATCAATAAAATATCAGTGGGATGGGATGTCCGGAGTTAGATAAGGAGTTAAAGTGAAAAAATGGGATAAAATAAATAAAATACAGGGAATCAGTGGGATAGGATGTCTGGAGGTGGATAAGGAATTAAAGGGGAAAAATGGGATAAAATACAGGGAATCAGTGGGATAGGATGTCTGGACGTGGATAAGGAATTAAAGGGGAAAAATGGGATAAAATACAGGGAATCAGTGGGATAGGATGTCCAGAGGTGGATAAGGAATTAAAGGGGAAAAATTTGATAAAATCAATAAAATATCAGTGGGATGGGATGTCCAGAGTTGGATAAGGAACTAAAGAGGTAAAGAATGGGATAAAATACAGGGAATCGGTGGGAAGGGGGTTTAAGCTCGACACTTGTAAAACCTGGGAAGGTTTTTTGGGCTCAGCCAGGGATTTTTGTGTCTCCAAGCGCGGCCCTGGCACCCTCAGGACTCCCAGAGGTGCAATCCCTGCCCGGAGGAGTTTTGTTGGGATCTCATTCCCTGATAAATCCTTTGTTGGGATCTCATTCCTGATAAATCTTTGTGGGGTGGACGTTTGGTGTCAGTGTTATAAAAGCCAAATCTGGGTGTTTTCCCCCAAAGTTTACCTTGTGCTCCCAAAACAAACGCTGTGGGAACGGCTCCGGAGCTGCGGAGGCTCAGGAGCTGCCAGAGATAACCAGGAATTGCGGGAATTTTGGGAGCGTGGTGACACCAGCTCACGAGGGAACACAACGGGGGAGGTTTGGGGTTTTGGCAGCACCCGGCCGAATCCGGCTCTCACCGGGATGGAGCGTCCTGGGGGCAACCTCGGCGCTGATCCGGGAAAATTCGGGAATTCGGCAGCGAAAATCCCACTGAAAGATACAAAACCAGAGTTTTCAGCAGTGTTTTTGTGGGAATTTTGAGAGGGGAAGGTGGGAGGAGAAGTGCAGGTAAGGAAAGGAAGGAAAAACTCTTGGAGTTGTTTCTCCATCAGCATGAGGAGAGTTTGGGAATTCAGCTGCGAAAATCTCGCTGGAAGGTGTAAAACTGGACCCCTGCAGGTGGATGAAGAGGGGGTTTTATGGGATTTTGGAGGTTTTGTGGGATTTTAGAGGGAGATCCCAAAAAAGTCCAGGTGAGGACAGGAAGGGGAAGCTCCTGGTGCTGTTTCTCCATCAGCACTGCGCAGAATTTGGGATTTCAGCTGCCAAAATCCCACTAAAAGCTCCAAACCCAGGGTTTTCGGCGGTGTTTTTGTGGGAATTTTGGGAGGGAGAGGCGGGAGGAGGAGCCCAGGTGAGGACAGGACGGGTGCCAGCCCTTTCCCTCGGGATTTTCCAGCGGTGCTGCCCCATTCCCGGGGTGCAGCAGCTCCCCAGGGCTCCCCAGGCCACGGAGCCTTTCCCAAACTCCTTGGGGATCCCCAAATCCCAATTCTGAGGGGTGCAAAGAGCCCAGAATGAAAACAGGAAAGGATTTTGAGCCTCTCCATGTGGCCTCTCACATTCCAGTGGTGAGAGAGGAACAAACTTTGGGAACAAACTCTGGATTCACACTTTGGGGAAGACAAAGATGATTTTTTAAATTATTTTTTTGCTGCTTAAATCTTCTTTTTTTCTGCCACATTCCGCTCTCAGCAAAGCTCCAGAATGTTGAGCAGGGTTTTTTAGGATGAGCACGCAGCCTGGAAGTGAATCCCAAAGGGTTTTAATAATTATATTAAAGCGTGAGTGAGAGGCTCTGAAGTTTGTGCGTGACATTCTGACGGAATTACTTCAACATTGTATTATTATAAAATACAAATTGTGCCGGGGCAGGGATGCGCAGTGACAAAAAACTCCTGAATTCTTCCATAAAACCTCCAAAATTTGCTGGTTTTCCCCATTCTCCCTATTGCAAAAGTCTCGTTTAAGAGTCTGGGCATAAAAATTTCTGATTTCTTGCCAAATTTGTGCTTTAAATTGAGATTTTTTTTCCTGCAGGGAAGTGCCCAGGTAGGAATTCCTGCCGCGGCTTTGGGGCAGGACATTGCCAATTCATTTACACCTCCAAAGGCACACAGACACCTCTGGGGCCTCTTCGGGGGGAAAAATGCTAATTTTGGGCAAGAGATCTTGATGACAGATTTCCTTTTTGGGGATTTCCTCTGTTCCTGCGACCCCTGTGCCAGCTCGGGGTCAGCGATGCTCGATGGGAAGTGCCACGACTGAAATAAAATCTGAATTAAATCTTAGCCCAGCTTTCATTTTCTTCAGGATACGAGAGCAGAGAGGGATGAGAAGAAGAGGTTTTAAAGGAAAAAAGGAGTCTTGGCACCTGTTTTAGTAAGTTTACGGATTTAAAGGGTCAAAATGTGGTCGTAGAAAGCTTTTTTTTTGTATAAAAAGTATCAATAATGATTAAAAAAGTGATAAATGGGAAATGTGGGTGGGAAGCGCCTGGGGGTGTTTTAATCTTATTTTCAGGTTTTTTTTTTTGCATTGAAAGGTGCAGGAATTGTTTGGAATACCTGGAATTTCCTAATTCAGCCACAGGTTTTTAATTTTTGGGTATTTCAGGTGGTGGGAAGGGCCTGGAGTTGTGATTTGAGTGTAAAGAACTAAAACTTAGTTTAAGTTTTTTTTTCCTGCTTCACGAAAAACGTTGATTTTGTGGCTGTTGAATCTAAAACTCTTTTAGAACCAATAAAAACCCCTCATTTATTGCAAAATCCGAGGGATTATAATGCTGAATTCCCAAATGGAAACCTCTGGAACGGTTTTTCGTGGAGATAATGCTTGAAAAAAATCCAGAAATGGCTGGTTTGGGAGGCTTTGTGTCTCCCAAATTTCTGGATTCGGCCGGATCATTCTTCTTGAAAAATGGGAAAAGCCCGAGGGTTCCTCCTCGTGGTTTCAATGTTCCAGTGGCAGGATTTTATTGAGATTTTTTTTTTTTTCCCTGGGATTTGGGAATCTGATTTTTCCAGGAGCCTGTGGAACACTTGGAGGCAAAGTGCCAGCTGAGTCAGCACAATGCCTATCCTGGGTTGTTTTGGGAATGGCCAAAAAACAGCTGGAAAATGGGGGGATGAGCTGGGAACTGCATTCTGTCCTGTGGAACACGCTCTGGAATTCCAGAATTCACAGGATTGATCCCCTCTTCCCAAGCTTTTGTGTCCCTGCCAAGGTTCTCCGGGACCTATCCCTGATTATTTTGGGAATGGCCAAAAAACAGCTGGAAAAAGGGAAAGATGAGGTGGGAGCTGCATCCTTGGGCTGTCCTATAAAAAACTCTTCTTCCCAGCCCTGGAATTCCAGAATTCCCAGGATTTATCCCATCTCCAGGCTCTCTGGAGTTGCTGCCAGCCCGGCTGGTTTTTGGGATGTGCTGTGGGTTGTCCCAGGACGAATCCATGGCAGACAGAGATCCCCAAAAATCTGGCACTGCCCTAAATCCCACCCAAACACAACCCTGACTCTTTATAGGAATTTAGGGAAAAGCTGTTCCCAGGGAATTCAGGGCTGGCAGTGACTGGGGAGTTCTGATTCCTCTGTTTCCCACAGGAATTGGGAATGCTGCTCCCAAATATCCTCTGGGCCGTGGTGCAGCGTTCCCAAATTGTGGCAAAGGGGTGCAGTAAATGGGATTTCTCCTCCCCATTTCCCTTTCGGGGTTATTTTCCTGGTGATTTGAGGCTCTCTGGGTGCAGGAGCGAGGTCTGGGAATGGGGATGGGAATGGGAATAGGGTCGTTAGCAGCACTCAGCTCTTTATTTTGCATTCATTTTGCATTTCCATGGGCTCAGGCAGCTCCAGCACTTCCCATGGAAATGCAAAAGCACCGGGATGTGCCAGAGTGAGGCTCCGGGAGATAAAATTCACCACTTAAAAACAGATTTTCAGGGGGGTTTTTGCACCTAAAGCAGGCGGGATGCACAAGAAAGAAGGGATTGGGGGCTGAGAGAAATAATTTAAGTAATTCCCTCCTGTGGGATAGCCCATATTCCTCTTCCTAAGGGATGGAACCGGGAGCAGATGTGTTTTCCCAATGCTTGGGAACGGCTGGGCCTCTTCCAGGCACCTGTGCTTCCAACCGGGAGAGTTTATTGAGGCTTTTTTATTGCAATATTGCGGATTTATTGAGCTTTTATGGACCCGTTCGTGGCATTTTGGAATATCCTGAGTAGAGGGACCCACAAGGATCGAGTCCAATTCCTGCACAGGACACCCCAAAAATGTCATTTTAGCGCTCACTCTGAGTTTTCCCATTGCAATCCGTGGTTATTCCCTGCTGATTCACTCTCCAGGATTCACGTGACCTGAGGATTTCACGGAGTTTCAGTGGGAAAACATCCTCACACCCTCATCTTTTCCTGAAATCCTCAGCTTTTCCTCACACCCTCAACTTTTCCTAACATCCTCATTTCCCCCCAAATCCTGTTTCCCTCACAACCTCAGTTTTCCCTCACACCCTCATCTTTTCCTCAAATCCTCAGTTTTTCCTAACATCCTCATTTTTCTTCAAATCTGTTTCCCTCATATCCTCAGCTCTCCCTCACACCCTCAGTTTTTGCCTGAAATCCTCGGCTTTTCCTCACACCTTCAGTTTTTGCCTGAAATCCTCGGCTTTTCCTCACACCTTCAGTTTTTGCCTGAAATCCTCGGCTTTTCCTCACACCTTCAGTTTTTGCCTGAAATCCTCGGCTTTTCCTCACACCTTCAGTTTTTGCCTGAAATCCTCGGCTTTTCCTCACACCTTCAGTTTTTGCCTGAAATCCTCGGCTTTTCCTCACACCTTCAGTTTTTGCCTGAAATCCTCGGCTTTTCCTCACACCCTCAGGCAGTTTTCCCCCAGTTTTTCCTCACACCCCCAGTTTTTCCATAGCTTTTTCCTGAAATCCTTGGTTTACCCTCACACCCTCAGTCAGTTTCCCACCAGTTTTTCCTCACACCCTCAGGCAGTTTTCCCCCAGTTTTTCCTCACACCCCCAGTTTTTCCCCCAGTTTTTTCCTGAAATCCTCAGTTTTCCCTTGCATTCTCAGGCAGTTTTCCCGCAGTNACACCCTCAGTTTTCCCTCACACCCTCAATCAGTTTTCCCCCAGTTTTCCCTGACACCCTCAGGCAGTTTTCCCCCAGTTTCCCCTCACACCCTCAGTTTTCCCTCACACCCCCAGTTTTTCCTTAGCTTTTCCTGAAATCCTCGGCTTTCCCTCCAATCCAGGTCGGGTGCTGTCCCTCGTCCCCACACAGCAATGGCCGAGCTCCCCTCAGGCCCAAGGCCTCCCCTCAGCTCGAATCTCTCTATTTTTAGTGCCGATAACACAAAAAAAAATGCGGTTTTTCTTCAGAAGCTCGGTGTGAAGTTGCTCCCACACACTCACAGCTTCCTCCACCCACACTTTTGTCTGCAAATTGTGCTCTTTTTTGCGTTCGGAGTTGGAGCCTTTCATGTCAGAGGCTTTGCAAATCTCGTGTGATCTTGGGTCGCTCGGGTTCGTTCTGCAGATATTCCCCAGGTTTGGGGCTTGATAAGCATCAAAAATCGCTTTGAAACTCTTGTTTCCTTTTTACATCTTAATCAGGGCCTGCATCTCTCCTTTGGCAGCGTGACTGGAATTCGTTCTGTGGAAAAAATCGGCCTTGATAAAATTAAATTCACCTTTAAAACAACAAAAAAGGAGGGGGATTAAAGACACCCAAACGCTGCTTTGGGATTAGAAATTTAAAAGCGGGGGGAAAAAGTGTTTTAATAGCATTTTTGGGGCAGTATTTCAGAGCTGCTGTTTGTATTAGAGGGCCGAGGAGGGGTTTGCTTTACATTTAAATAATGGTTTTGAAAGTTGTGGGTCCCTCGAGGGTGGCAGTGAAAGGTTCAAAGCCACAGCGGTGACTGATGCTGCAGAGTGAAGTGGTTTTCGGAGCAAACAGCTTTGATAATTCAGAATAAACCCCTCTGTGGGCTCGATTTGAGGTGGTACCTGTTGATAAAAAGTGGTTTTTTGCACACAACATCCCTTCAGCGAGCAGGGGTGAAATATTGACAGGAATTTTCTGCAGTTCGGTAAAATGGGGGGGAAGGTGATATTTCCTTTTCCTGACAAATTTTGTGCTTTCCTGGCTCTGCAGTGGAATTCCTGATTTCCTCCTGCAGTCTCCTAGAGGTGCTTAACATGATGAGGAAATAATCAGGTATTTTCTGCATGGAACAAGGATTTTTCTGAACTCCTGAATAATTCATTCCTCTCGAAGGAAAAGCTAAACTGGGATTCATCCTTCCCACGGCTTCCTGGGTGTAGGGTTGGGAATTTTGCCTCACCGAAACCAGTTCATTTTATAATTTTTCCACCTGAACGTGAGTTGTGACCACAAGCCAGCGTTAACAGCCCATCTCCAGGGATTTCCCGTGGAGCTGGGAATGTGGGATTTGAGGATGGAGCAGTGGGAACGGGCCCTGCTGAGGCTGCAGGCGCTGCCTGGCACCTCCAGGATGCTCTGGAATAATTTGGGAACCCTGCAGAAGTGCTCCAGAAGCTGTTTTAATTAAGTTTATAATCAAACTAGTTATTTTTTCCATTCTTGCCCCAGTGTGATGCATCACAAAAATTATAATTGTTATTAATTAATATTTATTATTCAGGCATTGGTTGGTTCATCTCCTGTTCACTGAAAATTTACTCCAAAAGGGGGAAAAATTCTTGTGGAAGGGAACAGAAGTGATAATGCAGGAATCTGTGGAAGAAAGGAGGAATGGATG
Source organism: Pachycephala philippinensis (assembly GCA_013397055.1). Classification (NCBI taxonomy): domain Eukaryota; kingdom Metazoa; phylum Chordata; class Aves; order Passeriformes; genus Pachycephala; species Pachycephala philippinensis. The sequence goes on from VWZT01000568.1 coordinate 25,347, forward strand.
GGATCTTAGGAAGGAATTCCTGGCTGGGATGGGATTCCCAGGGAAGCTGTGGCTGCTCCATCCCTGGAAGTGTCCCTGGCCAGGCTGGAGCACCCTGGGATTGTGGAAGGTGTCCCTGGATGGGATTTGATGGGATTTGATGTCCCTTCCACCCCAAACCATTCCGGGATGTCTCTGTCCCTAATTCCCCTTCCATGCACCCCAGATCCCAGGTTTAGCTCCGGCATTCCCGGAGTGTTCCTGGCGGGATCAGCCCAGCCCAAAACCCCGGGCTGGGTGCTGCAATATTCCAAACTGGGATTCTCCGTGTGCGAGGGATCGATGGCATTCCCAGGGTGTTCCTGGCAGGATCAGCCCAGCCCCAAACCCCGGGCTGGGTGCTGCAATATTCCAAACTGGGATTCTCCGTGTGCCAGGGATCGATGGCTTTGTGTCCCCCAGGGACCACGTGGCGCTTCCCGCAGGAGGAAGTGCCAGCGTCCCGGGCAAATTCCAACCTGGAAAACCGCGGGGAAACGCCGATGGGCGAATGGATATTGTTCGGCCGCCGCCGTGGGGATTAAGGAGCTGGGGGAAGGGAGAGTGAGACAAAGGAGGAATTGCCTCAAATCCCTCAAAATCCAGGGGCTGCCCCAGGGACCTCTGGGGTGTTCCCGGTCCGGTTTAGTGCTGCAAGGTGAGAACGGCTCCGCTGGAATTCCTCAGGCGCAGTCTCCCTTGTTGGAATGTGACTCTGGAATACGCGAGGATGGGCTGGGGGAGGTTTGGGGTGTGCTGGGGTGGCCGTGCCCCGAGTTTGTGGGAGCAGAGCAGAGTTTGGGGGGCCATCAGTGCTCCTGGAAACCCGGGAGGAACAGCCGTGGTGTCTGTGCTGGATGGAGAGTATCATTCATTGCCTGGATTTCCATCCCTTGGAATCNGGACCCCCGACCCCGCCGGGCTCCCATGGAAGAGGCGCCGGGCCCCGGCAGCCGCCGCCAGCCGCAGCTCCCCGCCGGGCCCCGAGGGACGGAGGGCGCCCCATGAGCCGCAGCAGCCCCCCCAGATGAGCCAAGCAGCCAAGGCCTGCCAGCAGCAGCTGGGGGAGCCCCCCGGGGCCGGCATGGCGCAGGAGGACACCCGCCGGGCGCAGGGGCCGCCCGCCTTCTACCCCGGCCAGGAGCTCGACCTGTCCACCAAGGTGTACAAGAGGGAGTCAGGGAGCCCCTTCTCGGTGCTGGTGGACAGCAAAATGAGCAAAGGCCACCTCCACGAGAGGGAGGAGCAGCCGTTTTTCAGGGAGAGCAGAGCGGTAGGAGAGGTCCGGGCTGTGAAAGAAGACAGGGAAAACTCTGACGACTCTGAGGAGGAGGACGAGGAGGAAGATGAAGTGACTTACAAAAGGGAGCAGATTATAGTGGAGGTAAACCTTAACAACCAAACCTTAAATGTGTCCAAAGGGGAGAAGGGTGTCCCCTCCCAGTCCAAAGACACTGCTGTCCTTAAGACCAGCAGTGAGGAAGAGGAGGGGGACAGTGGGGAAGAGGCCNTCAGCTCCTGGAGAACACCGCAGGCCTTCCCCCTAACCCTCCAAACAGCAGAATGCACCACGATTCTTTGCTGACAGCCTCTCCCCTCCGTTTTCTCTTGCAGATAAAATGCTCGAGGGCTCCCCGGCCGCCTCCTGCAGAAGCCCCCTCCCCGCCCAGCCCCTACNCACCAAGGTGTACAAGAGGGAGTCAGGGAGCCCCTTCTCGGTGCTGGTGGACAGCAAAATGAGCAAAGGCCACCTCCACGAGAGGGAGGAGCAGCCGTTTTTCAGGGAGAGCAGAGCGGTAGGAGAGGTCCGGGCTGTGAAAGAAGACAGGGAAAACTCTGACGACTCTGAGGAGGAGGACGAGGAGGAAGATGAAGTGACTTACAAAAGGGAGCAGATTATAGTGGAGGTAAACCTTAACAACCAAACCTTAAATGTGTCCAAAGGGGAGAAGGGTGTCCCCTCCCAGTCCAAAGACACTGCTGTCCTTAAGACCAGCAGTGAGGAAGAGGAGGGGGACAGTGGGGAAGAGGCCACGGAAGACAGTAACGATTACGAGGAGAACGAGAGGCAGAAGAAAAAGGAGAAGAGAGTGGAGAAGGTCAGCGTTGCCCAGAGGAGAACCAGGAGAGCCGCCTCGGCCGCGGCCGCCGCCGCCTCGCCGGCGCCCCGAGCGACGCGGGGCCGCAGGAAGAGCGCCGAGCCCCCCCGGCGCAAGAAGAAAGCTGCCAAGGAGCCCAAGGCGCCCGTGCAGAAATCCAAGTGCGAAGAGAAGGAGACTCTGACCTGTGAGAAGTGCCCCAGGGTGTTTAACACGCGCTGGTACCTGGAGAAGCACATGAACGTCACTCACAGGCGGATGCAGATCTGCGACAAGTGCGGGAAGAAATTTGTGCTAGAGAGCGAGCTGTCCCTCCACCAGCAAACTGACTGTGAAAAAAACATCCAGGTAGGTCTGCTCGCCTGCTTGCCACATCCCCACACTGCCCGGCCTGCCCTGGATCCGGCTGGCGGACGCTCCACAGGGGGAGAAATCTCTTTTTTGCACCGCCCCAGGTTCTGAGCCAGGCCCTGTCTCTGCCTTATCCCGCGTTTTGGGGTCTCCCAAGAGGAGGGGATGGCAGGGAAAAGAGCGCTCAGCTGCGCTGAGCGGTTACTCCAGGAGTAAGCTGTGAGTTGGGAACACAAAGCTGCTTTAACAGGGTCAGAATCCAGAGTAACTGCTCCCAAAAATCGGAGGTTCTGTGCTAAATCCTCCTCCTGCTGCTGCTGAGCGCCCGCAGCTCCCACCGAGTTCAGAATTCCGGGGGTTTCAGTCCCACGGCGTGGCCAGGTGAGGTTTCCAGGGAAATTTCCAGGAATTCACTGGAATGGGAAATCCGTGAGATCCCCGAGAGGCAAAGCGGAGTCAGGAGCTGAGCTGGGCTTAAAGTGGGACTGCAAACCCCACTGGGACAGCGGGATAAAGGAATTCCCAGAACCTGAACCCGGAGCCTGCCCCTTCCCCAGCATAAAACCCCAAAAATCTCTCTGAAGACACAAAAATCTCCGTTTTTCTCCCCAGCAGCTCCGATTTCCCTGCAGCACCGGGAGGAACAGCCCTGGTGGGAAGTTCTGGGAGCTGTGGGAAGAGCTCCAGAGGCTGTGATCCCTCTGGGGTTTGTGCCTGGCCCGTGGGCACCTCTGTCCCGAGGAATTTGGGGCACTGCTGCTGTCTCTGGCACCCCAAATCTGCTTTTTTGCCCTTATTTTCACCCACCTCCTCCTGAAATCCTCCCAGCAGCAGCAGCAGCAGGAGCTCTGGTTGGATTTTTGGGCAGCTGGAATTTTTAGGGCAACGAGGGGTTTTTTGTGAGGGTTTGGCCACAAGAATTGAACATTTTTTCATTGTTTGTTTGCCTTCAGTGCAGAACTGGGTTGATCCTCGATCCCCGCTGTGTGGGAGACATGGGATATTTATTGCAATTCCTCTTTTCCAAGCTCTTTTTCCCAGCTCTCTGTAACTCTGTGCTGGTTTGTTTCTTTTTTTTCCCTTATGTTTCAGCCCAGAGGAGGAAGGATTGATTAATACAAATTTAATTTTTGCAGCTTTTGAAAGGAATATTTTAAAAGTTCAGCACAGCAGGGAAGGTTTAAATGGGAATTTAAGGGATGCCCCAGCATCCAAGGGGGACTCATCCACAGCATGAAATTGAAGCAGGAATTAAAAACGGAAGGAATTAAAGCAGAAATTGAAATTTAAGCAGGAATTCCTGAATAATTTGAACACATAAACTGAGAAATATCCTGTAGCCATCCACACACATGTCCAAAAGTGATAGGAAAAGGAGAAATTACAGAAATTATGGTTTTAATCCAGAGGAATCTGGTCCAGAAACGTCCCCAAACTTCCCCAGTGGCAGCAGCACTGAGCGTCACCTCCGAGTCCTCAATATCCAAGGATAAATCCAGGAATTCTCTTCCTGCCCTGACCTTTGGGATGTGTTTTCAGCTGCCTGGTGCCGTGTTTTCATTCCCCTTGGCGGCAGGATGGAGGGGATGTGAAAATTTCCTTTAATTCAGGGTTGGATGTGTCAGGGGGGAGCTTTGCCCCAGAATAAAATCGGTTTAAAATTGGATTGGAGTGCTCATCAGGGCTGGCTGCTCCTGGTTTTCCATCCCAGGGATGGAATAAATCTGTTTTTCCAGGTAATTTCTGCTTTTCCATGCCTCAGAATCTGCGCCTTGGCTGAGTTTCTGCTGTCACCTCGAGCTCTGTGTGGTTCCTCTCCGTGTCGGTGTTTTAATCCTTAATTTATTGTGGGCCTGACCTCTCCAAGGGCTCATTTCCCTGTAAATCCCAGGATTTCGGGTCATTCCACAGTGTTTCTTTACTCTCCAGGAATTTTTTCCCCCCTTCAAGAGAGAAATCCCAGCAGGAATCATGGAGCTGCACCGTAATTCCCAAGCCGGCAGAGATCCCGGCCCTGTGGAAGCAGAGAAGGAACAGCCCAAACGAGCAGAGTTGATTAATTTGTTAATTAATCAGCGCCCAGCCCTTCTGACTGGCAGGGAAGGGCGGGAATCGATGGGCTGGGAAATGGAGATGTCCCAAAAAATCCCAAACATCCCAAAAAACCCCAAAATCACAAAGCACGGTTCCTCCAGCGGTGAAGATGTTCTGGTTCCCTCACACACCGGGATTCCAGCTGGAATTTTCCACGTTGGACACGGAATTTTTTAATGAAGTTTTTCGGAAGAGCTACTGGGAGAAGGAAGAGCTGCCTGAAAACCCATGGATCCTCCAGGGGCTGATTTCTGGGACATCCCACAGGAGTTTTGGGGAGGAATTCTCACATTCCAGCATCACTTTGGACCTCCAGCAATCCCTTCGATAAACGAAGAGCAGGAACATGGCAGGAGGAGGAGGAGGGGACACCTGGATTTGCTCCGGGAGCTGATCCCAGAGTTTCCAGCGGGATGGGAGCTGCTTTCCATGGAGAGCCAGCAGGATCAGGGAGCTTGGACTGGCCACACCAGGATTTAGGTGGTCAGGAGGGGCTGGATGGGCTTGGAGGGAATTTAGTGGTGTCGGCCTCCTCCAGCTCCAGGGTTCTTCCCTCTCCAGGGGTTTGGATCCTTGTCACTCCAAGGGTTTGGATTCTTCCTGCTCTGAACGTTTGGATTTTTATCACTGAAAGGGATTGGATTTTTCCACTCCAAGGGTTTGAATCCTTTCTGCATCAAGGGTTTGGATACTTCTCACAGAAAATGTTTGGATTCTTTCTACTCCAAGGGTTTGGATTTTCCCACTCTGAGGACTTGGATCCTTCCCTCTCCAAGGGTTTGGATCCTTCCCTCTCCAAGGGTTTGGATCCTTCCCTCTCCAAGCGTTTGGATTTTCCCACTCCAAGGGCTTGGATCCTTCCCTCTCCAAGGGTTTGGATCCTTCCCTCTCCAAGCGTTTGGATTTTCCCACTCCAAGGGCTTGGATCCTTCTCTCTCCAGGGGTTTGGATCCTTCTCACTCCAAGGGTTTGGATTTTCCCTCTCCAGGGGTTTGGATCCTTCTCTCTCCAAGGGTTTGGATTTTCCCTCCAAAGGTGTGGATCCCCCCAGCAGCACCGGGGCCTGCGAGCTATCCCTGCGTGGCTCCCGTGCTGTTGGATTTTGGGAATCGGGAGGCAGCGGAACGCTGGAGGAGCCTCCCCTCCCTTTCCCTCCAGCTTCTCCCAGGTGTAAATCCCAAAATGAACCTTCTCAGGCAGCTTTTTCACCATTTGGAGCCTTTTTTTTTGGGTGGTGCCAGAGCAAAACCCGGGCTGAGCCCCGCGGCCGAGCGCCCCTAACCCCGGCCCCTGTCTGTGTTGCTCCAGTGCGTCTCCTGTAACAAATCCTTCAAGAAGCTCTGGTCCCTCCACGAGCACATCAAGATCGTGCACGGCTACGCCGAGAAGAAGTTCTCCTGCGAGATCTGCGAGAAGAAGTTCTACACCATGGCCCACGTGCGCAAACACATGGTTGGTGAGTCGGGGGGGCTGGGAAGGGAGGTCGTCAGGGGAAATTAAAATAGTCGGGGAAAAGTGAAATAATCGGGGAAATTAAAATAATCAGGGGAAATTAAAATTTTCGGGGAAAAATTAAAATAATCAGGG
>VWZT01000569.1:0-48497 GCA_013397055.1 Pachycephala philippinensis
TGTACAATTGTGGGAGAATTGAAAGGAGAAGCACGAATAAGGTGCTTCTTGTCCATATTTGAAAGCTTGTTTTTCATCAGAGAGAACTTGCAACTTGTTTTTAATAGCTTTAACTCCGCTTTGTTAATTTTTAAAATTACATAAACGTCCTGGGGTGTGCTAAGAAAGCTGTATTTTGCTCTCTGGTTTTCGGGAAGTAAGACGTTCTTGTACTGAAGGGGTCAGTCTTTCCCCACTTTTTTCCTCAGGCAGTCTGTTGCTGAATTGCTTCATTTTAGGTTATGGCTGATGCAGGGAGTGAGCTATATTAACATGGTTATTTGTTTAAATATTTATTTCCCCGGCCTCATCAGGGTAATCTCGTTATGCAAAGTGAAAGAGAGCGGCCCCGGGTCCCGCTGCAGCTCCATTTCGATTGGAACTGATAGGCTGACAAGTGCATCTGTGCACCTGAAATTGCATGCACCAGCCTTATCTGCCCAAAGGTAATGGCATATGCAAATTATCTGGGCTCCAGTGGTCTGTGGGTGCTGAGGAGAAATTATTAACAATGATTATGAGACTACTGGAGGCTACTGCTCTGTAAAGGTTTTGCACAGCGAGCCTGTCAAGGGAGGCTGGAGTTATTCAGCTGCTTTTCTCCTGAGCATTCTCTAATTACGATGACTGCCTGAGGATCCAACGAGCAAGACAAAGCTTAAAACAGAAAGCTCAAACAGAGCTGCTTGTAAACATCTGCACAGGTACAGGCACACCTGCTCAGGCACATGGTTCTTCAGAGCACGAGAATAATAAAAGGCACGGTGGTTTCAGCAAGACTGGTGGGGCAAGGCAGCATCTTTCCACTTTGAACCTGGTATAAAGCTGTAGCTAAAACCCAAAATACTGCTACTCAGCAAGTATTGGGTTTGGGCTGTGCAAAGGCTGCCTAATAAACGTGCTGCCTTGTTACCCACGTGAGGAGGAACATCCCTGTTCAGTGTGGCAGGAAGGCAGAGGAGCTGTGCCATTAGCAGCAGATCTGCAGGGGGGTGAATGGATTGGTGCCCCTGGGGACCTGCACTGCTCGTGGAGGTCATTTAATGAGCCTTTGTGGAGGCTGTTGTGCAAGGATTGAAACTGGGGAAGGCGCCTCTGAGGCGGCACTCTGTCCATCCTTGTTACAGCAAAATATGTTAATTATTGGTATAGCTGCTCTCCTTCGGAGATCTTTGGAAGCTGAATGACACTTGCTGCCAATGGCACTGACAGACATCCAGCTTTTTATCTGGTTTCATTAAGTCTCCCTTTGCATTTAGATCTCTGAGTTGCTGCAGGACTGCACATGGTTGAGTCTTCTTGTATTTGCTGGCTTTTTGTGCTTGTTTCTTGCTATTTTAATATTTAATTTGGATGCTTCTGTGTTGAAGGGAGCTGGTATGTGGTTTTTCCCTCCCTTTTCTTATGAATATGTAATCATAGGTGGTTTGTTTCCAGACTGCTGTGGTTTTCACAACAGTCTCCCTGTTTGCAGAAATCAGGCAGTAAAGAGACCCACAGGGCTGTGTACTGTGGTCAGACACATCCCATGGAGGTAGCAGTGGAAATTATGGAGGCTCTGGTGAAATTCGCCTGTGAGAAGTCCTTGACTTGCTGATTGGATGGCAACACATATTTTTAGTCGGGCTGAGATCTTTCAGATGGTTGCCTTTGAGATTTGTCTCTCATTTCTGTGTGTCTGTGAACAAAAGCAAGTAGTTATTTTGGATAGCCTCTGTGAGGCAGCTGACATTTGTTTCATTTAAAGGCTTTTGGAAGTGTGTTCTTCTCTGACCCTGTACTTGCTGAACTGGGGTTCAAGGCATTGCTTGACAAGCAGCGAGAGACAGTCTGTTCTCCTCCTCAGTTCTGTCTGTTTTGGAGCTTATCCTGAGTGTCAGCCCTGCCCTGTGTGCAGTTTCCCTTGTTCCTGGTTGAAGGTGGTGATTTGTGCAGAACCAGGAGGCTGCAAAGACACATTCAGTCAATAATTTGCTGCTCAAGTTGCAACCTTGGAGCAGTGCATGTACTGCAGAGGGGAACTTCCTCCTGCAGGCTGCCTGTCAGGCTGGGAAATCAGATTCTGTGAACTCTGGAAATAAATTTACTATCTGAGGTGACTACTGAGCTGGCAGAGAGGCACTGGAAACACGGGCTTCTCTAGAGACTTGCAGGAGTTTGGCTTCTTCACATATGCTCCTTTGGCATATCAGTGAGTGCTTTGCACTGTCTCCTGTGGCTTCATGTGGTTTGTCACATCCACAGGCAAAACTGGAAGCTGAGGAGGATGCATGGCACTGCTTTGGGTTTCTCTATGGGGTTACACTATTTTACATAAATTTTGTTTCCTTGGGGGAAGCTCTGATGCCACAGGTAACTGTAATGTAGGGGTTTTTTTGAGACATCCTCACACTTTTGATGATAAAGACATGCACCAGACACAAACAGGAGCTCTGGCAGTGTTGGACTGTTTTTGCTGAGGGCCAGAGGAGCAGTTGCCAGTCCAGACATGCAAGGCCCTCTTTAGCAATTAATCTTCCTTGGCTGACCTGCAGCTACACCTTTGGATTTCTTTTGGCTGTGAAAAATTGTCTGATGATATGAATCTCCACTGTCACACTTGTGGCAAGGAAAAAAGGGAAACTCACCCACAAGTTCATAGCAGACACTGCTGACAGCTGATGAAACTACAGGGTTTTGGTTTTTTTTAAAGAAATAGCTATTCTATCTAAAAATTCCCTGCTCAGGTTCAGTAAGGAAATAATTAGCATGCAAGAATACTTGGATCTAAGTTAATGGGATTTGAAGGTTCTCTGATGAACAAGCCCATGAAGAAGTGTATACATAATTGCAAAGAAAAGGTCACTTTTGAAGAGTTAGCTATTCTAAAATGATTTTATAATTATTCATATTTTATAATAATCATTATAAATATTAAATATTATTCATTACAGGCTGCATTGTGTGCACTTGTTATTTTTGAAGGTAAGAAAATCTATTTAATTCCTCGTAATTCCCTAGCAGCAGCATGTTTTTATGCTAATCTGGTTTGGAATATCTGGTTTGGTGTGGATGTGTTTTTAGAGGTTTAGGCTGTTGGTTTATTAGCTGCAGGACCAGAACAACATTTGAGTGTTGGGCTGAAACAAAATTACGTTCCCAAAGTGTTTTAGCATGCTGCACTTGCTGTTGTTAAGTAGCTTCTGCTTGAAATTAATTCCACGGGGAAATAAAAGACCTTGGCTAATGGAATTACGTCAGTATATTTGGAATATGAAAAAGGCAAGCAATTAAAAATAGAATATTAATTAATTAAGCTTACAGCTTCCTCTCAAAGATTTAATGTTTGAAGGAGCACTGTAATAAACTCTAGCAAGATAATACTAATAAAACAAATATAATTTGACAGACTTGGCTTATTAGATATTATTAATTGAGGATGAGTTCAGAGTTGTGTCTTAGTGTTTACAGAGAATGGAAATGGCTGGTTCGTTAGCTGTCAGCAATACTTTTTAACATTTGTCAGTTTATGCCATTTGTGGCTTTATTTCATAAAAAATCTTCACAGGCGTTTAAAGAAATTTCTCATTTAAGCTTTATGAAGCTGCTAAGGAAGAAGATGGTTACAAAGCCTTCTGTGCATCATCTGTGGCACTTGGACAAGCCAGGCTTTAGAGGTTATTTAGAGACCATACGCTTCAGTAGCTGGATTTGGAAGCGAATCCCAATTCTCACTTGTAAATCCCAGCTCCCAGGTGACATTCTCAACCCCTCATCATTGCCAGAGTTTCAGCCTGATGTCTACAATCGTGTTGAACTGTTGGTTAGTGCCTTTTTTCCGTGTGCTGCGTTTTCAACTCACAGTGATGTGTCCATCATAGATGGATCAGACACTTTTTTGAGTTATGATGTGTAGATTTATGTGTTCAAAGTTGGCAGCTGCTGCCTCTGTTTTTCAAAAAATCACTGAGGTTGGATCATCTTTGAGATCATCCAGTCCAACTCTCAACCCAGCACCAACCATAATCACTCCTAAAACATATTCCCAAGTGCCACATCTAGGTGCCTCTAACACTTCCAGAGATGGCAACTCCACCACCTCCCTGGGCAGCTTATTCCAATGCCTGTCCACTCTTTCAGTATATTTTTTTTTTCTTTTTAGTATTTAATGTGAGCCTCCCCAGCAAGAGTTCGTGCCAGTTCATTTTGAGCTCATGTGATAATCTAAATGAGAACTCCTGCATGTTATACTCTTGATTTAAGGTTTGTTACACTTGCAATTAGCATTTACGCTTCTGCTACAAGGCTGAAAACAAGATGTTAGACTTTTTAGTTAGACTTTTAAACCCAGCCATTTAAACTCCTAAATGTGCTGAGCTCTTATTGAGCTTCCTTGTTTAATTATTGGGTTCTAATTTTAGGCTCTTTCACATCTTGGGTGGTTTTGGTTGGGGTTTCTTTTTTTTTTTTTTTTTTTTTCGCGATTTNTTTTTTTTTTTTTTTTTTTTTTTTTTTTTTTTTTTTTTGTCTCTATCCAGTTCTTGACTTTGCCAGCTAGAAAAATTAGATCTTTATTTTGAAATATGTGTTAACATAGATACCGAGGTCAACCCAGGCCAGCAAGGTTTACTGAAAGCTGCCTTAGCCTTCATGAAGTCTGACCCACAGTGGAATGATGTGGAGATTTTGGGACCTACAAAAGACTTCTATTTTAGATGGGAAGAACAGACCTGCAGGAGGGGTTTCAGGCTGAGACATGTCCTGTCTTATTTTGAAATAGCTAAAGGACTCAACTGTGTTATGGCAGGTGGTTTCAATGTGGGCAGAATCTTTGCTAGTCAGAACAAAATAATCTTTGCCCAGAAGCAGATAGATTTTTAGAAGCAAGCAATCATCATTTGTATGGGAGTTATTTTCGTTCAGACTACAGTAATTGTATAACTCAGACATGCCAAATTCAACTTATGACAAAAGGACAGGGTTTGTTTCCACTTCTGACACAGCAGCTGTTGCAAATGTCAGGAGCCAGTTTTGTAGGGAAGCTGTTAAATGTTACTATTTTAGTTTTTTACAGTGTCAAAGACAATATTCTAGATGTGTCCCTAGGCATTAATATATCTGATGGACGCTGATTCAGAAGACACTCTTGCTATGACTTGTGACCTCCCAGTAGGATTCTCTCTTTCTAAATCAAATCCAAGTAAAATGCTTCCTCATCTTGACAAGGAAATGGACCTTCTTGTGGTGGGGGAACTGTTCAGGGACCTCATTTGTTACCTGCTGCCTTCTCAACAGCAAGCTCTGGCTGTGTGCACTCCCAGTAGGTAACTTGTAAGCCTGTGTGGCAGTGCTTCCAAAGCAGTAGGAGATTTCAGAAAGCAAATATATCTATGGTCTCCTGTACATCCCTCCTGCACATCTTGTTGTAGCGGGGAAAATCTGTGTAAGCATGTGGCATGGAAGAAACGCTGTTAAAATGAAAAAAGCTGTTTCATTACAAGGAAAGGTATTAAAGCACTCATAGTGAGTCTCTCTGTATTGGTTTCAGGCTAGTATTTCAAATAAATACAGTAAAGGAAGAACATTTCCAATTAACAAGAGATAAAAGGAATAATCCTGCTTTTGGTCACTCTCTGTGGAATGTATCCCAATAATGAGCAGATATGTTTTTCTTGCCTCAGGAGCATAAACATTTAAAGGAATTACAGAACTTATTGGTGAATCCACATTCTTGAATCTAACAGGGACAAAGCTGAAGCACTTTTCAGGTGGTCTGGGAAAAGAAAACATAGAAAAGGCTTGGATAAATGCTTCATGCCTTTGGTACCATAGGAATATGTGAAGAGTTCTGACACTGTTCTAGTCCATCTCAGACCGGATGACACTGGCAGACACTCCACAGAGATAAATTTGTATTTGTATCTCCCTTCCACACCAGGATGTGATCTGCAGGAAGCAAAGGCAGCAGGCCCTGCTGGCACCCTCAGGTGGCGGTGTGAGGTGGCTTTTCCTGTGGACAGAAGCGATTCCTGCCTTGGAGTGCTGAGCACTGCAACACCAGAGCATCACGTGTGAGCTGGGCTGTCCAGGGAACAGATGTGTCCTCTTGGGCTCCTTTCCTGCTGTGTTTTATAGTTCTAGGAAGTGGTGGAGGTAGTGGGTAAAGCGAAGTGAAATTCAGATGTTCTGCTTGAGAGGCATGGCCAATACTGAGGTTTCAATTTGCACTTGTTCTGAGTTTTCAGTAAATACACGAATCTAGTAACTGCAGAAACTTGGCTTCAGCTGTGAACAGACATTTTTGTTTGCTTTCTGCTTTAAACAACATACTTCCTCGTCGAGATGTTATTCAGCTCAGATTCCCATAATTACTTACGGAGCATCCTGTAGTTAGTCCCTACCATCATGTGAGTCCCCAGACTGGTTATTTTCCTGCCAGCACCAGACTGATCGATGAGAACCTGAAGAAAACATGTCAGACTTATGGGAATGCTTTGCAGAGGGAGTTGTAGTGATGTTTGGGTGAAAATGCTTTAAAACTGAGGGTACTGGTCACAAACTGTTCTTGCTGGTGTATGATGGCTGTTCTCCTGCAGAATTCAGTTACTGCAGCCCTCCAGGATTTGAGGATTTGAAGGGTGACTCTATTATTTTGAGATTTCTTTACTTTTGATTTTCAAAACTGACCACAATATCCTTGTTGAATTTTGAGGTAGTAACAACCATGAGGTGGAATGTTGGCAGGTTGCTCTAAGCAGAAGGATTAATAAACAATTTGTGTTTGGCAGTCGAAGGGGAAGGTCTGGAGCTTTGCCCTCATTAACCACGGGGTGGCAGAGGCAATGCAGAACTGTGTGTCTGAAAATGCTGTAAAATAAAAATACTGAGCGTGAGGGGAGAGGGCACAGGTATGTCTGTGTGCTATCAGATGACCATACTTAGTCTTTGTTTTTTAGTTGTATATAAACTCCTTAAAAATCCCTCTGGATCCCTTCTGATGAAGGAGGGGTCTCATGATCATGAAATAAACCCTTTGTAGTTCTGTTCCTGTGTCCCTTTCTTCCTCAGTCGACAAACATCTCAAATCAATTTTGCAGCAGAATTTTTAGCCCAGATGGAACCCCCTCATCCACTCTTTGGCTGTGGCATCTCATGGAGAGTGTCTGATCCGTGGGCCAGGTGAGTTCATCTACTTCTGTCACAGGGAGCGTGCCTGCACCCAGCCAGAAAGAGGTGAGGTGGTGGCGAGCTGAATTTCTGTAATTCAATATAATTCATTCTGTTTGGAAATGAGACAAGGTTTAGTGAAATGTTCATTATCAGGAATCTGGAGCAATTGTAGCAAAATTGGTGGGTACCCATGGGTTGTCACGAAAAAGGACTGTGGATTTGTAGATACCTCTCTGGCTGTGACTGCATTTGGGAGTAGAGACCACAAGTGGCCATCAGTGGGCAGTTTTAACTGTGACTGCATAAAGTGTTTAATGGTAATATTGAAGACCATTTCCCAGCTCAGATTGATTTTTTTTAGTGTGTTTGGGGTAACTGGTGACATGACGGCGATTTACAAGCCAGTCTTAAAAGGTAAGGTAAAGAATGAGAACAAAACCAAGGCACCTCCTTAGTCACTGCTATTCATACAAGCTCAGGCAGCTGCTGTAGATGTGTCTCTGTTTTCTTTGCTTCCCATTTGCTCTATCACTCCCTGTGTTCCCCTTTTTATGCACCTTCTGCTTTTTCTTCAACAGCTGTGCAAGCCCCCCTGGAGAAGGTGATAACTCCATCTGCAGCAGTGGGGTCAGAAGCAATGGTGCCACTTGGTCTGGCAGATTTGGAGGTTTGGCAGCAGAAAATGCCCAGGCTCCAGGAAGGAGTCTGGAGTCAAAGTTCAGTAAGTGATTATTGGGGGAATTTTTAGTGCCTGTGACCCTTTCTGTTTGGATGTTTGATGGTTACTGGAAACTCTGTTTACCCTTGAAGAGCAAGTGTTGATTATGCAGGAAAATAGAGAACATTCTGCTGGATGGGAGGACTGTGTGGGCAGAGCCAGACAGTTCCTATTACCAGGCCAAGGCAGGATCAGATGCCTTAAGGTTGTGTTGAAGAGGATTTAAGAAATGGTTAATGGGACAAAGAGAAGATAATGCTGACAAGGCATTCACTAGGTGGTGGAATGGACTCGGAAGCCCTGCAAAATGGGTCTTTGCTTGTCTCCTTATTTGTAGATCAAGTGGCAATCAAAGTGATCAATATTAAGCATTTTAACCAATGTTCTCTGGGCTGGCATGGGAAGCTCATAGAGGAGATATTAATTATTGCAACATTTGTGTATGATGGAAGGGATGAGGCTGAGATAAGGCAGAAGAGAAAACAGCAGGAAGAGAAGGCTGGCTTGTTAGCAGCTGCTCTGCAAGGCAGGAACTTCACAGGACAAAGGGGTAATAATGGAAATAAGGGAAATGGGAATTTAAATTGGAGAAGTCCAAAGGATTACTGCAATAAAACCAAGATACTGGAAAGAGAATGTCCTGTGATCCTGAGACGGGAACTCTGAGAGCAACAAAGCGAAAATCAAATCAATCGGGAGCCGAATGAAAGCGGTGAACAATGATCAGACCAGACCCCCAAGCCCCAGCAGTGGAAGGAGATACAAAAGTAATCCCCTTGGGGGACTTCAGTGGACCAATTATAGATTAAAAAATCGGAGATGAAACTTAAGGCATGTCTGATAGATCCCAGCACAATTTATGTGACATTAACAATCCCCCGTGAAGGATCAACAATTAAGGGGAAAATAAACGTTGTCTGAGTAGAAAGTAAAGCTACCTTTGTGCCCAAGGCATGATGGCACACACATATCCACAGTCTGATAATCATTCTTTTCTGCTGTGGGAATCAGCACTAGCAAACTTGGTGGGGAGCTATTTGTTACACAATTTCAGGCACAGCTGCAGTGTTTACCACAAGGAATTTGTGTGTTCACATTGTGACTCTCAGTGGATAAAGTACCAAAACATCGTGATGGCCGTGTGACTGAAGGGGGAGAGAAATACCCCAGACACTCAGTGGTGTCCCAGGGGTTATTAAGGTCAGCTAATTTAGTGCAGCTCAAAATGCAGGAAGGCAAACCTCCCTCCTTAAAATAGTACCTGTTATCTCGGGAAGCAAGGGAAGGTATAAGACCAATAATTGAGGATTTTCTCCCTTGTGAGTCTCCCTGTAATACTCCTGTCTTGCTGATTAAAAAAACCCAAATTAAGCTCAGATGGAAGATCAGCTTATAGATTTGTCCAAGATTCTAGTTCCTGATTCTTCAACAGCTATAAACATGATACTGGCTAATGCAAAATGTTTTACAGTAATCGATTTGTGCCCAGCTTGTTTCAGTATAATGGTGTGTGCAGAATCTCAGTATAATTTTCCTTCATCTGGGAAGGGAAACAGCAAATGTGGACTGGATTTCCTGAAGAGTTTACAGGATTGTTGACTTTATTCCTGAAAATCCTAGGCAGATTTAGATTTAGAGGAGAGTTAATGGATAACTCTGTATTAATACAGTGTGTGGATGAAGTGCTAATGGCAAGTACAAATAGGGAAAATTGTTTGGAAGACACATGTAGTGCCAGTTGCTTTGACACCTAAAGGCTATCAAGTCTCCCCAACCAAATTACAATTCTGTAAAGAAAAGGGAGGGTATTTAGGAGACTTTTTGGGGTTTTTGTCAGTAAAGGGCAGGAAGGTACCAGATGACTGAACAAAAACTCTCCAAGATGTATCTAAGCCTGCAATTTAGGACTAGAGAAAAGTTGTATACTCTGTACCACCCTCAATCATCAGGGAATGCAGAAAGAATGAATCAAAGCCTTAAAGACATCAAAGATTTGTGCAGAGACTTAAATGGCCAGATGCTATATCTGTATTCCCATTGCTATAATGCACATGAGGTGTAAAGGCCAAGTAAATTGAGTGTTATGTGGCAGGAATATTCAAATTCTGAACACAACCTTGGCTGCAAAAACATTCCAGTTTGTTGCCCGTTTTTTATGACTTGTATTCCTGGAGAGACCCTGGGATCCAAATGTTTGGTAAATACACCCAGATTTCAGTCTCTAAGGAGATAAAAAGAAATATGTATGCAGAGGGGCTCTAGAGGAAAGAACCAGGGATGAGTGTCAGCTGGCTCTGTGCACTGCCCACGGTCCAGGGGTTGCCCTCAGAGCATTGTCAGACATTTATTTTGTGGGATATGTGCCTCCATGCTTGCACTTTCTGAAAATCTTACTCATTTCACAGTTTCAGGGTATGCAGGAATTTAATCTAGTCTTAAAAGGCCTCAATTATTTGCTGTCATGGCCCCAGCCAGGGCTCCCTCGTTAAAGAGTGTCATGACCAAGGACTTTTCAACCTGCCTTTTAAGTTCTAGTTGTCATGCTGAAGCTGTGTTTCCAGCTTTGATCCTATAAAACACTCTTTTTCAGCCCCTTTCAGTTTGTGGATCTCCTAAATTTTTTTTTTTCAATGCTGTTCTGGTGCCTTTACAATGAATTTCAGTCTGTTGTCAAGACAGCCATTATCCCAAATGTCTGCATTTTCTAAGCAGTTCTAGTAAGCAATACAAAGTTAAATGACCTGGGGGTTTTGCTTGTTTTTTTTTTTTTAATCAAAGAATATTCTCTGCTGCTTAAAAGAAACTTTTAAAAGCTCTGGAATGCTTTAATTTGCTGCAGGTATCAGTGGCTGCAGTTGCTTGTGTCTGGTAGCAAAGCTTCAGGAAAAGGCACCAAAGTGTGGTTTTTTTGCTGCTTTTTCAAGTCTTCTGACTGTCACATTAGGTTATTCATGTGCTGGAGTGTGACAGGATAGGGAATCCCTGTCACAACCACCTGCAATCTTGTGTTTGTAAAGCTGTTCTGGTGGCTTTCTGTCCCCATTCTTCACCGTATTGGAAGATTTACTTGAATGAGCCTGGCATTAACCACCTCATAACCATAGCAGATATAATGCTCAGACACTCTTAAGTGGATCCTGCAGAGAATTTTAACCTGTGAAATCTCTTTGCCTTTGTAAATAATGCTTATATGATTAGTTTGAAGATGGCAACGTTAGTGAAATTTCACAAGTTCATTTTCCATGTTGGGGTTTAGCAAAGTCTGTTTTCCCCTCAAAATGAGGCAAGGCAAAGCAAGGAGGAAGAGGAATGTGCTCCTTCAGTAAAGCTTTGTTCATGTAGTGACAGGATTGAACCCATATGTCTGAATAGCTCTGCAATAATAAGACATTTGATTTGTTGTTTTTTTTTTTTTTCCCAAGCAAATGCAAAGCATTTCACCCTGCACGCAGCTAAATATAAATTGTGTCATTTCTACCAGTTTTTCCATATATGGGCTCTTCTTTTTCACTTGTCATCGTGGGCCACGCTGGGAGAGCCATGTCAGAGGAGCTGCACATGGTTGATGTGCTCAGCCTGGGCAGCTGGGATCCTTGTGTTCTCCTATATCCTTCTGTTATCCTTTATCTGACCTCGAAGTGAGGTGGCCATGGCCAAGAGGAGATGGCAACACACCACAGCATCTACTCCATGCCTCTGCTTTTTTGTGGACCTGCCTGGGTCTCTCCCCCACAGCTGCTCAGCAGTCCCAGGTAGCCTTAGCATCAAATAGCAAGAGCAGAGGCTGTGACAGGAAATGTCAGACAAGGACCAGCCTTGTGTGTCTCACCAGAGAGGTGCCTGAGGCACAGCAGTGCTGCAGGGAGGGCTCCCAGGTTTGTCTTTGTGCATCAGAGTGGACACCAGTACAGATTTTCCTTTTCTCAGCCCTGTTCCTAAGCCCCCAGCACAACAAAGTCCTCACTGCGTTTGCAGGATCTTGGACGTTCCTTCCATCTCTTAGCAAGAGAAAGCTGAAAATATCCATGGATGCTCTGAAGTAGAAAGTCCATTCCTGTTGGCCCCTGTTACAGGCCTGGGCATCCCAGGAGCTTCAGAAGTCCTGGCCCTGACTCTTGCAAGTCTTGGGCTACAGAGGTACTACAGGATGGAGAAAACCTTATGTACCTTGTCCATAATTAGGCCTGGAGCCTTTCTGTAGCGGTTTCTGATCTCAGCACGTTTCTGCAATGTCCCTTTTTTTAATTTGTGGGTTTCTTTAAATGTCCCTGTCACAGAGATATCATCTGTAGTTGAGGCTCTGACATTAGCATTTGCTTTTATTTTTGCTTGCTATCGCTATTGCTTTGATCAAGAAAGATCTTGGAGATAAGCACAGTTCTCTGGCTAGTTTAATGTAACAAAGAAAGAGTTGATATGAAGATGAATCTTCATCAGTCTCTGGGGTCCTGCTGCCCCACACAGAAGCATCTCTCAGGTCCCATTCCTGCCTTGTGGCTGCACAGTCAAGCTCTCCTGTGAGCCACTCAAAGCCCATTTTAAAGAAAACAGCTCATGCATGAATAGCTGTAGGTGTGGATTGGACTGGTGAGCTGACCAGGAGATATTTTTGTCTCCCCTCACCTCTCAGCCCTGTTCCCACACTTGCAGCTCTCTTCAAGCTGCAGGACCTTGCAGAGCCTCCGTGGCTGCAAACCTCTCCCTCTCCCAGCGCTGTCCAGTCCTGGGTGTCCCTGGCCTGGGCTGTAGCCATGGCCATGCTGCTCCACCGCAGGGGATGGAGGGATGGAGGGATGGATGGAGGGATGGATGGANACAGGGCAAGCCTGGGAAGGAAGGAGCTGCCCTCCAAGCTCCAGGCAGCCCCCAGGGCTGGCTCCGGCTCCCCATTACCACTAGGGGTCAGCCGGAGCCCGGCGCATCCCCCTGCGCAGGGAAGTGAGGGATGGATGGAGGGATGGAGGGGGGGATGTATGGATGGATGGATGGATGGATGGATGGATGGATGGATGGATGGATGGATGGATGGATGGATGGATGGAGAGAAGGGCCACTGCAGCTGTGCATTGCTAGAGCTGCAGGCCTATTTCCTGTTTGCATGTGTTGGGTTTCTGGATTTAGCTCTGCTGGCTACCTCCGAGTGAAGCTGGGCCTGTGTGTTTCCCCAGCGAGCGCTGACACACATTAATGACAGTAAAAATAGGTGTGCTGCTATGCTTACCAGCCTGTGCAAAGGGAGATGTGCAGGGTTTATATGTACAGATTTCTCCGTAATATTTCACGGGTTATTTCCTGCTTTACTTGCTAGCTCAGGTTTTCCCATCTCCCATGCTCCATCAAGGCCTCATGCCATGTATGGAATGAATCTCCGTTCTCTTTTCATGAAGCCTTTAGCCTGAAAGGGCAAAATGGCTTGCAGCTCACCAAGTGAAAAAGGTTTTAGTTCACCTTCCAACTACAAAATCTTGTTGGTATTTTTATTTGGTCCACCTTCCCTCCCCCCTTTTTCTACTTGTGATTTCTGTTAAGCCTTACAAGGGGCTTTTTGTCTGTAGTAATCACACAAAACTCCGTGTCTTTATATAAAAAGGGGAACTGAATTCTCTGCCTGGCCAAGGGTGTTGTGAGCACTCATTAGCAAACACTAGAAATTAATGCCAGATCTCATCTAACAGTTTAATTATATGTGAAATTTGAGAGGGTTGCTCTTAAAAGAGGCTGCTGATTGATGACAACACAGATTGTGTGTGTGCTGTCGTCTTTCCCCTGGCTGTGATTCCTTTTGGGGTTTTTTTTAGCTAGTGAGGGACAGAAGAAGCCTAATGGGACTTCACATACTGCGTGATGTATGGGGCACTCGCAGTCGGGAATATTGAACTCATAAATGTGCTCATTTGCCCTGGAGTCGCTGAGAGGGAGACGAAATGCAGGACACCGCAATGTCACAGTCACACAGAGTCACTTCTGTAACCACAGAGCGGCAGCAGAAAGGCCGTATTTTTCTTGGATTTTACTGCAAATGTGTAAATGGGCTCTGCTCTCACTGGCTGGAAGAGAAGGTGAACTTTTGCTGGATTAGTCTTTTTGCAGACCCTTTTTTAATGTTGTTTTTCTGAGGTTCTGGACGTTTTGGGGTGCTGCTTGGAAGCGACCCTACACGTGCTGTCTGTTCTGTCTCGTGTCTCCACCACAGCACTGAAACCCTGAGCTCTACCAGCTTGCCCTTCAAGCATGAAGGTGAAATGAAGTTAAATGTGCACATCCGAGGCAGATGGTTAGCCCCAGTCTTGCAGTGGTGTTTGAGAGAGATTTTCTTCGTGTTATTTCAGCAGCACAGAAGGAAATGAAAGTGTTTCTTACTGTAAATACTTTTCTCTCTCTCCCTTCCTCTGCACTGCTGTGAGTGTCTGAAGACTCACTTCACTGCTTTTCTCAGAGAAATCTATTTCTGTCTCATCTTAGATCAGTTTAGGCCTGTCCTATGCACATATGATAAAGACAGCATATTGCTGTGATAGCCTTGAACCAAACTTGTAAGTTTGGGACACTGGGAGCAGGAGGTGAGATGTAATTGTCATTGATAAGAAGTCGGAGTTGCCAAACCAGTGGCTGAATTGTGGAATTCATCAAGCATAGCCAGATTGGTTGAAAAATGGTGCAGACCACAAGGCAAGGGTTTTACCCACTTCTCAGAAATGTGTGTGTGCACGTGAATCCAGTGTGTGGAGCTTCCTTAAGGGGCTATGTCTGTGTCTGTCCAGAGAAACAGCACAAAACTATAGGGTTCCCAGCTGCATCCTGAACCCAGATGTTTTAGTTATTCCCCAGCACATCTGCTAAGCATCTGAAAGCATCCAGATGTTGGCTCTAATGCTATACCAGTTTACTTCCTCCAGTGATCGAGACAGTTCCTGCTGTTGTTTGAGTAACCCAACTCGGCACAGTGCAACACCCAGTGTGCTTTAGGGCATCTCAAAAACTGCAAAGTATCTGGCCCTACGTGGCTCTCCAGATAACTCGTTCACTGGGTTTCTTCAGGATTGGGTTTTCAGTCTCATCTCTGAGAAATGCACCCCAAACAGAGCCGGGGTGGCTTTTGGGCTACATTCAGTTCAGTTTTGCAATGTAAATTAATTTCCCATAAGCTTTACTCTTTGCCTGGGGTGGCTGTATGGAGCCTTTCCTGCATGGCAGGTATCCCTCAGTCACTAAAGGAGCCTGGCAAAGTTCACATTGGCAACACAGCCTTTGGGAGCAGAGGGAGAACCTTATCCCATACCTCCTTCCTGCTGGTGAGATGTCAAGGAGTGATCATTTTTAGTATTTCAGAAAATCAGCTGGTTTGAATGTGCAGTGCTTTATCTGACTGGACTGATTTCTCCTCCCTGGGTGGGGATGCTGTACTTTGATAAACTAGAAAAGGATGGAAGAAATAGGTGTTTCTCCTTTGCTCGCTCTTGGAGTTAGCATCTTCCTAAATGGGGTGAGCTGACCAGGAGATATTTTTGTCTCCCCTCACCTCTCAGCCCTGTTCCCACACTCTCAGCTACCTTTGAGCTGCAGGACTTTGCAGAGCACATTGTGGCTTGCACTGGCTCAGACCGAGTTCAGTCACCCAAAACCTTGCAGGTCTATTTTGAAACATCATTCAATCTGTCCACTATGGAGTTTCTTTTCTTTTTTTTCCACCCTTGCTTCTGACATCATTTCCCGAACACTATATTCACTGAGCTCTGTAGCCAGATCGTCTCCTCAGCATATGATGCAAGGAGCTCTTTAAAATGGATTTCGGCTCTCCTTTTACTCTGCTCTGCTTGCTGGGGATAATAACTGTTACTCAAGGTAAGTAGGATTTTTCTTTATGGGGTTGGCACAGATTTGCCTAGATGAGCAGACGCCTTAATTTTGCTCCAAGATCTTTTAAGGACGCTACCAGATTTGGGGCGGCATCAAATAGCATAGCTGCTAATGCATGAAAGGGGAAGTCAGACCAAAGTAAGACAGATTATTTTTCTAGTAAACGAATGGTAACTAACAATATTGTACTTTTTGGGTGTCCTGCGTCTGTAGAAGCTTTTCAGCGGGGAATGTAAGGTCCTTGAACGCAGAGTGCTGGCTGGAGAGCAACGTGGTCCAGCTCCCAACACTCGGTGTGACCTTGGCTTAGTCCCCAGGCTGCTGTCGCCCTGCCATTTACCCACCTCTGATTTACACACAACAACTCAATAACGTGCAAGGGTACTGTGAGACCTGTTCAAGTTAAAACTGCGACCTTCCTCTTCGGGTGAAAGCAGCTGTGCACCTGCAACTGTTGTTTCTGCTACCCTCTGTACAAGGTCCATGGCATTGATGCCCTGAGGACCTTTCTTTGCACTGTCTCTCATCTCTGACAGGAGCTGGTAGAGTGGTAGGTGGTCATCTTAAATTTACGGGGAGAAAAGAAAAGCTGTTCAGCCTTTTGTGTCCCTGTGTGCATGGTGTGCACACCATTCCTGTGCTATTGGGGTGGGGGAAGTTGGACCTTGTCAAACGTATCCCACTCCTCTGATTTTCGATCACTGGGGATCCAACCTGTCACTAGAGTTGGGTCTGCCCCTCTTATGTCTCACCTGAGCATTTGCCTTCCTGGGAGGCAGCTGAGAGGGAATGATGGATGGACACAAGCTCGCTCTCCTTTCAGGCTCTGCTGTCCGGACTGGTGTGCTTAGCGGCGACTCGGCAGTCTTTTCTTTGGGAATCCAAAGCCTGCAGAACTTCTCCAGCATGAGCAAGGAGGATGAGAAATGCATTATAACTGTCCTAAATGATACTTTGTTGGCCAAGTGTGGCACTTCTGCCACTAGATGCCTGAACTTGGAGAACGGCTCCCTAGTGCTGAGGAGTGTGGAGAAAGACGACGAAGGAAAATATGGATTTGTTTTTCAGAACACCACCAGAATTTTTACACTGGAAGTATTTGGTAAGTGGCCTTCTTAGCAACAAAAAGCTTTAGAACTTGTGAGCCTGGTTGGAAGCCTGATACCTTGGTATTTTTCCTAAGAAACTGCTTGAGCTTGCAGGAGCTAAAGGTGCCTTGGGGAACCATGCCAGTCTCCCTCCTGTCCCCTATGGCCTCAGAATTCCTACTCCCTTTGGTGTGCCTGCTCATCCATCTGCAGGCAGCAAAGACAGGAACAAAGTCACTTCTGTACAGGATCCAGCTCATTGCTTGGGTTAATATGGAGAAAGCTTAGGAGGGTTTGTCCTCCTGCTGAACAGTGCTCCAGGCAGACAGAGAGCATTGCTCTGGTCCTCATCACCTCCGTTCCTTTTGCAGGGCTTTCACTTACACAGGCTTCTAAGATAAATTGAAGCGTACGAAACTGTAATGAAAATGTCTGAGCAAACTGGTCTCAGTGAAGACAAATGAACCTTTACACCTTTTGGGTGCAAACAGGCGGAACTGCTGTGCACAGTAGGTCAAAGATGTGACTCCTTGGTATGAAGAACAGGGGCTTAGACTGGGAGTAGTCAAAGACTGCAGAAGTGTCCTGGGTTTAACCTCCATTTCAGTGGATTTGCTTTGGGAACTTTTGCCTCCTCCTTCTCTTCTGTTGCCACCCCTAAAGCAGGGAAAAACTTCCACAGCAAACATGTTCCTGGAGGCAGGGAATTTTAACTGAAGATGATGCCCTAGCATAAGAAAGTGATTTCTCAGCTTATTTCCATGGATGGATGTTCTCCATGTTACTCCTGCTGTCATAAAACCATACCAGTTCTCTATCTAGTTTGTATTTGCAAAGTGGCAAATGTAGGAAATAGGTTTGTTCCTTGTAGTGGACGGAAAGAGAGAAATTCAGGGAAATGTGGTAAGAGCAACGACTCATTGATTCATTTTAAAGTGTCCTAGTCCGGGTATCCCATCTAACTCTAGGTGTCTTGTGTTTGTACCCATGTTGGCCATGACTTGCCCCAGTTCCTCTCTAAAATGGAAGAAGGGGCAGAGTGACAGCAAAAGTACAAACCTCTGGTGGGGGAGAGGGCTGAGTATCCTCCAAAGCTATGATTATGTGGTAATTACAGAGGAAGGCTCTGGCTGGCAGATGCTTTGGATGTTTCCACCATCCTCTCAGACCAGGTGCTTTTATTTTTTGGGTTTTTTTTTTTCAATGTCAGTTAGGAAAGTGAAAAGATGCCAGATTTTGGTGGCATCCCCAAACCAGGGGTCAGGAGTCACTAGCAGGGTTCGGGTGGCCACTATTAAGCATTTCAGGGTGGAGTGCAGGCACTCAAGAGCCTGGTTACTTGTTTCTCTGCTCCCTTCATACAATAAATGCTGTAAGGGAAGGGTAAGGGAAGCTTCTGTCCTGCTCGTGCTCACTGCTGAGTCCTCTCCTCACCTCTCTCTTTCCTCCCTGTTCCCGTTGCCCCGTGCTGTGTGTGACCAGAGCCGACCATCGGTATCCAGTGCTTCCCTGATGGGACTGCGGAGTTGTCCTGCAACGTGGCCAGCGCTGAGACCATGGTCTTTCGGTGGCTGCTGAATGGCACCCACCTGCAAGCTGAGGGGGCTTGCATTAAGAATGCTGGGAAGAAGGTTCACCTGGACAAAACCGAGCCCGGGGAGTTTGTGTGTGAAGTTTTGAAGGGGAACCATGTCACCAGGACCAGGCCCATTACGCTGTCTTGCAGCTATGGTGAGTAATGGCATCTCCAGAAAATCTTCCTTTTGGTCTCTTGCAGCAGCAAACCGAGGAGTTGCTGCTGTCCTCAAAATACCAAACTCTTCTCTGGCATCTGCCTTCCATATTTACCAAACCCTGCCTTTAGAAAGTGACCCCTTGATTTCCTTCTCCCGATTGTGCCTTGGACTGACACAGCCTACAACCACAGATGGGATAAGTTTGTTGAGGAAGTTCTTTTACCCAGCTCTGCAGCAAGGATGGATCTCCATCTGTCTCTTTTCCCACTTTCTGGTGATGGAGATTTGCACCCTTCTGTGCACCGATCCTCTATGCTGCTTTAGAAACAAAGGCTGCTTCCTACTCTGAAATGCATCCATGACCCAGATGCTTTCCAGTTTCTGTGCATCCCCATAAAAACCCTTCCCCTAGTTCAGCCCTGTTGCTGCTGGACTAATCCGAGGTGTTTTGCCTTGTCTCTTCTCCCCTTATCTAGGCCAGAAGCACAAAGATTTACTGATTTACTGATCTATACAAATGTCTCTCTGTCAGCCCCATACCATCAGGAGTGGGTAAAGACACAAGTCATTTACTTATGGAATGTAGGGGTTTCTTCCCCTCCATATCCTTGCTCAGACATGTAACTCTGCGAGAAGGCTGGGACTTTATCCATTTGCAAACTATTCATAAATGCTGAGTATTCTGCTTGAAGGAGGCCAGAGTTTAATGAGACAGAAAATCTCGATCCTTGGGTATAATTTAATTTGTACCTCCAGTAGTGAAGGTCCTTCTACACTCTGGCAGCAAAGATGGTTACCAAAGCTACATCAAAGCTACAGGCATAACTTAACCATAAGGTTTTTGACTAATTTAGCTGTAATTAATTTAATCACCTTTGCCACTAAAGAAACTGTACTCTAGCATTTTAGAAATTGTCTGGGACACTCCAGCTCCATGGCAGATACTGTCTGTTTTTCTGTGGTTGGTATGCAAGTGGTGTGAAAGCAAACTTCCTGACCTAAACCCTGTGGCCAGTGTGGTGGCATTCAGCAGAAATGCTGTTAGTTTTTTGTTGTTGTTGTTGTTGGTTGTTTGTTTGTTTTTTCTGAATACCAGTAAAATGAATTGAAGAGGGAAATGGATTCATTTAATTTAATTGAAGGCTAACTAATTTTTGTGGGTTATTATTTGCTCCAGGCAAAGGGCTGAATTTAGTTTTTCCACTGTATGTATAAGATCTATGTAAAAACATCAATTTGGGCAACCTGTTGGCTGATGGAGTTAATTTTGAATAATTGTTACCAAAAAACAATTAGGCAGAAATGCCGTAAACTTCCCAGGCAGCAAAGGGCTCTGAACACACAGGATTCAGAAGTTAAGAAGTCAACATGTGTAAAAGACTTTTATTGATTAATTACTTGTTCATTGTTTATTTTTAACACAGTATTTGATCTCAAAAAGACCTTATTAACAAGTGGAAGCAGATTCAGGAAAAAATTTTCCAACTTATATTTATACTTTTGACAACATTCTCTAAGTTTACATCAACTAAAATAATGTGGTAAATTATTTCCGAGTTGCTGAAAAATTTTAATTTTGAATATGGATTTTTTTGAACTTGTTAACTGTTCTTAAAAAGGTTGGAAAAAGCACTCTGAAAATACCATGAGCACCTGTGTGCAGTGGTTTTTACTGTCCTGGTGAGTAGGTGGAGTAGGATGGTGTGTAGTATACCCTGGAACATTTAAGATTCTTCCCAGTCTCTGGAGATATGGAGCAATTAGGGCTTTTGAGAGCTTGAAAATAAGCTCCAAATGAGCCTATTGGTTGCTGTGGTGCAGTGCTGTGCAGGCGTGTGTGCTGCTGAAAAGGAGCTGAATTATTCAGAAAGGGATGGCACAGGCTTACCTAAGGAGTTTTAAGGAATTTATATTCTAGTTAAAGTGGAGCTGTATGGGGTTTTAGCATATGGGAAGGAGAGTTTTCCTAGCGGCTGCCCCAGGTTGGAGCAAATTATCTCAGTGAAGGAGCCAGCCTGGATGAGTCTCTCTTGTGCAAGTCTGTGATGCCCTCTACCAGCTGCCTGCTCAGCAGCAGCCAATGTGCGGGTCTGCCCCGTCAGAGCAGCCCTGAGCGAGGGCTGCTGAGCTGGGTAATAATTACCAGTGACTTGTGCTGCCCTTCTGCTCAGCCATCTGCAGCCCTCGCTCCCGCTGCGCCTTCCGCACGCTCCCGCCTGGGCAGGGGAATGGAGAGGAATCCTTCCCCGAGCAGCAGCGGAGATGGGGAAGGATTTTTTTCCTACAGCTCTGGCTTGAGTGGCCAGACTTTGGTGCCTGAGGCTCTGATCAGGCTTGCTCTGAGGTTGGTGCAGTCATTACATGAGTGTCCTAAGCGGATTCTTTGATACCAGCTCTGAGGGTGGACTCTGCAGCTTTTCCTTCAGCAGGAAGTGCGAAGGACCTAAGGAAGAAGGACCTAAGGATCTTCCGTAGGTCCCCCTCCTCATCTGCCCATTTTCACACAGCTCTTTGAAATGTAGTATCTTTCAAACCACCACCTTCCCTGTTAAATTTGATTAAAGCTAACAAATTACCTTAGATGTCAGTGGTCAGAGCAGGCGGAAGCGAATGCGCACCGCTTAGGCACGCAGGCCTCTTCTCTTAATGAAAAATTCCATGCCATAATTAAATGATGTTTAATTAAACATTATAAATTAAATTAATTTATGTTTAATTAAACATAAATCACAAAGTGCCACCGTTCACAGTATCAGATCCCCCGATCCAAACCAAAGCAACAGTGATGTCCATGAGCTCTAATCTGGCTGCGGGGTTTCTCCCACAGGGAGAAAGAAGCTTGTCCAGCATGGTGGCTAACAATGCTGTGTCCTTCTTGCAGACCTGCTGCGGTACCCGGGGTTCATTTACATCCTGGCAGGGTGTGCAGCGGGTGTGCTCATCCTGGTGGTGGCCTTGCCTGCAGCCATATGTTGCTGCATGAAGAGGAGACACAAGTTCATCCCAGTGCCTTCAGGTGAGTGGGGAATGCTGTGACCCCCCCGGGGATGAGCCTTGGAGAGGACTGTGTTTGTGCAGGGTGGGGTTGGCATGGCCTTAAAGTAAACTGGAATTAAACCTCACTTTTCCTTTATTCACCTCACTCTTGTCACCACGTGCTCCTGGCCAGGAAAAAACACCACAGCAAAACCTTTCCTATGGGCAATAAAATGGAACCTCATTCAGGTGTGATCCTGAAATGACCCGAAGGTTTCTGATGGCAGTCCTCTGTCAGCAGCAGTCCCTGAGTGCAATCTGCCTGTGCCACCTCAAGCTGTGATCCTGCCAGCATGGCCAGGCTGGTCTCTGGCAGGCTGGCAGTGGCCCTCCGTTCTCGGCATCTGTCTGCTCCGGGAGCGGAGCCAGCGCCGTGTGAGGAGGGGACGCAGACACGTGTTGGGGGTCTGGCCTCACAGCAGACCTGCCGAGGCTGGGGGCGTGGGAGGCCTCTTCCTTCAGGTCTCTGGTTCTGGTTTTGCAGAGGAGGAGAAGGATGACGGATTAACAATGTCCGTGGTGTCCAGCGAAGGCATGAAGAGCCCCCCCAACGGAGACCGTGTCGAGGCTCAAGCTGCCCAAACTGACCGTCCTCCGAAGCCTGGTGAGTCCAGTGACCTGTGTGAAGTGGGACAGATACCTTGTTTAGGAGGGACACAATGTTTGTGTGTGGCTGCTGGGGGTGGAGGTGACAGCAGAGAGGGGCCTGGGACATGCTAGCACAGGGAAGGTGCTACACCTTGTCCAGGAGTTGCAGCAGGGCATTTTTCAGTACCTTACTCATGCCATGAGAGGTAGAGGCAGCCATCCCCCAAGCATCCCACAGAGGGTACTGCCAGCAGGCTGCAGACTGTCTGTTCCTGTGCTACCTCAAAAACAGCAACCCCCCCCAACTCCCCCAAGCAGTTTTCCTGCAATTTTCTCACCCCTCTCCCCTTCTCATCAGTAACATTTTATAAAAATTGGTGTTGTTTCTGTAAGCAGTCATCTTCAGGACAGCATGAACCAATATGCTGAGCTGTAAACACAGCTAAATCCCATCAAAGCCAGAGGCTTGTGTATTTTCTTAAATTGAGGCTAAAGTGGGAATATGGTCACATTTTAAATTCTTCAAAGAAATGGAGCATAAACCCCCACAGCTTTAGCACAATATGGTCAAGAGAGTGCAGTGATAAAAACCCTCCAGAAATCTCCTGTTCCGTAAGTGCTTGATATTAATACTCCACTTTTTGCATTATGTTTCCCTCAGTTTTGTTCCCCAAACACAAATGCTGGCAGTGCCTTGCCTAGTAATGCACCATCATCAGCTGAAGCAGGTTTAGCAGAGATGTCATGAACTGGGGCAGCATTACATAGGTCATAGCCTCGTCTCAGCACTGCTGTCTCCATTTCTGGTGTCCTTCACTGTACCATGCACAGCCTTCTGTAGCTCAGCTGTGCTTTGTGTCTAACCTTGGATGCTCTTTGCTCTGCTTTCAAAATATTAAATACTACTCGTGAACGTAGAGCAAGAAAGAGAAAAAAAAAAGTCTTTCAGGTCATTGTTTAATATTAATATACTTCAAGTGTAGAGCTTTTAATAAAAAATTCACATGTTATAAGTTTGACTAAAAAGTAGCCCATATTTAAATTTTTTACAATTAAGCAAAAAGCAGAGGTGCGTGTGGAAAGTAGGTGAGAACATACTAAATGTGTGCTCTTAGCCAGCTTTAATTATTCAGATGTAAGTGAATAGATTTGGCTTTAGTATTTTGGTACTAAAGGTTTGGTACTAACAGTACTAAAGTACTTTGGTACTAAGAGGCCAGACAGCTTCGGTACCTAAGTGCCCTAAGGCATGATGGATAGCTCAGTAAATGAGTAGTTACAGAGAAAATCGAAATTTGACTTGCAGATGCCTGGGGCGAGGAGACTGAGTGAATCAGGCACCCTGCAGAATTAGGGACCAGGGGGTGAAATTCCATGAGGGTGAGCCACGGTGTGGGCACTTATAAACCATTTCTCCCTTTTCCAGATGCTGCCCAGACTGGTCAAGGCATTGAGCCCCAGCCACTGGCGGAAGAAAACTTAGCAGTGCAGATAGAAGCTGAGGAAATGCCGGATCCTGAGGTCATAGTTGATATGGAAAGCCAGGAAGATGCCTCAGACTGCTTCCCGGATCCAACTGATGACTGATCTGACATGCTTGCTGTTCCACCCTGAAGCCTGTGACACTCGTCCTTTGCATCCCATAGTCTTATTGTGTGTAAGAATTGGTCTGGAAAATTTTAGCAGGGAAAAGACGTGAGGTGTCAGACCTTCTAACCTCATTTAAAAAGAAAAAAGAAAATATAGAGAAAAGCACACACGTGGCTTCAAGGCCACACTGCCGTGGCCTGACAGGTTCACTAACAAATAAAACCGGGCAGCTCTTTGATGCTTTGCCTGATAACAGAGCTGCAGCTAAACTAAGGAGCCCCAGGGGACAGCCTGGAATGAGGTGGGCGGCTCCTCCTGCTCCCTGCCCACCCCATGCCTCGCTGTGTCTTTGCCAGCCAGGGGCAGGCACTACAGGCAGGTTGAGGTGGCCTGCCAGTCCCAGGCAGAAACCAAGGACCTGCCAGAAATTTCCCGAGAAAGCCTCTTCTCGGGAGACTTCAGGGCATTTTTTCACAGGCCCTGCCAAGGAGACTCACAGGAGGTCTCAGCTCGGTATCTGCTGTGCTTATCTGAGTCACTCCTCTGAGCTGCAGACCCTGTGATTTGGCCCTCACCTCTTGCTGCCTGGAGCAGGAGCAGTGGTGGGGGGTTGAAATTTGACTTGCAGATGCTGTGTGCAGAGCCGGGGTGATGCTGGCTTTGCCCACCTCTTGGTGCCCCAAATGGCAGAGGGTACAGATGACCTTTCACCAGAACCTGGCTGCTTGGGCTGCCCCTGAGCTAAGCCAGTGCTGGCACTTGCTCGCTTGCCTGCAGCAGGAGGGAGCCTGGGGCTTGGGGCTGCAATTTTGGCAGAAACCTTGATTTTTAATGCTGAGATTGTTTATCAGTGCAAGCGTTAGTGCCTTTAGTGTAATGGTTTAGCTACTGCAAGCTGATGAAGCTGGCCATCTGCCTGTGCACGTAGGCTTGTTTGAGGCTGTGTTATTTGCACAGACAGCAGCAATTTAAAGAATCTCTTAGGTAAGTCTTGCTGCTACGCATGTGCTGTTCTGCTCAGGGGAGGTGTGCCTGTGGAGCAGCTGGGGTAGACCTGCAGGGAAGGATGTGGTGAGGAGAGGGCAGGGACTCTGTTTCATGCAGCAGGTAGCTGAGTCCCAGCAAAGCTGCCAGGGGCTGCAGGGAGTGCTGCAGGATGTGCTGCCAGAGCAAGGTATTTACTGTATAAGACAATTTTAGCAGTCAAAGTGAGATGTTAAATTGGTTGTTGGTGTTAAATTAGCCTGCTGGGCTAGAAAGGCATGGTAGAGTAAAAGCAGAGATGGTACAGACTGGAATCAAGAGGGATGGGGAGGTGTGTACTGCATTCCTCTCCTCCTCATTTTGTCCTAGTGTTATATTGCACTGACATTGTGAATCCCTTGGAAATGGTTTTAAGATATGCCTGGTGAATGCCATCCAAGGAGGGCTGCAAGCACCCCAGCAGAATCCAAACTAAATGAAAGGCTTCTCTCCCAGGCGAGGGAGCTGGCAGGATGGCTGCACGGTTACCTGGGAGTCCTTCATCTCTGTGTGCTCGCCAAGGCTCTGCATCAGTGACACCCAGCCATAGGTGATTGTTCTCCTTGTTTCCTTGTGCTGTGACTCTCTTTAGAAGATCTTGTGTGCTGCGTTGGTGGTGAGTCAGCCTGTCTCTGCTTTTAAAGGCTGCCATAGGAATCAGATTTTCCACGGTAAGAGGGAGGTGATAATTCTTTTCCTTACGGTGCTGTTCTAACTCCTTTCAGTATAAACATTCCTCAGAGGCTGTGAGTTGAATAACAAAAGTGTGACACAGAGTGCTCGGGGTGGCAGCACAGAAGCAGCGATGCTGGGTGAATGTCACCAAAATGGGGGGACACAGTCAGCTTTGCTTCACTTCTGCGCTTTCTGGCAGGGGCAGGAGGGGACAGTCGACTCCAGCACATGCTTCAAAGGCTGAGCAGTGCTGAGCTGCACTGGGGAAGGTGGCAGTGTTTCAGTGCTGAGGGTGAGAGAGCTGGGCCAGCCTTGTCCTGCTGGGCTGGGGCATCCCGGCTCCAGCTTGTCCTAGTGCTGCCTTCCTGCTCTCAGCCCTGGGAGGGCTGGGGGTGCCCAGCAGCTGTGAACACCACCACTGTTGTAACCCCAGTCCTGGGAGGATTCTTCCCGTTGAGATGGGAGTCTGAGATGTGAGAGGTCTTTAAGACAGATTGAACCATGGCTGGTTTTCTCTCTTTTACCACTGAAAGTGCCCTTTAGCAATGGGGCAGAAGTTTCTGTTACTGTGAGGTCAGGATAGAAGTGATGCAGCCTGCGCTCTTCCTTTAACTCTATGTGTTCATGCCCAGCTATTGTTCTTTTTTGGTGGTGTTTTTTTTTTTTTTCTTTTTACTTTTCCCCCGTGATTCATTTTGTTCCAAATAAAAAGATCTGTTTTCTACCTTGTTTCGGAAATGTTAAAAGTTTTGTTATTTAATAATTGTCTCTTTCTGGTTTTTACAGGAAGTACAGGCTCATTTTCAAATTTATACACAGCCAAATAAAGGAGAGGTGATAACAAGTTATTGCTGGCTAGAGCTGACTTGTGTGATCAAGGGCACAGAGATCATGAGGACATTCATCTGTAAGTCACCCCAGGAGAGGCTGTAGGACAGTGGCACATAACTTGTCCCTGAGCATGGGTGATCCTGTCCTGCAGCCTGTGAACCCAGCACTCCAAGGAGCCATCTGCCTGAATTTGCAGGTGTTTTCCAGTCTGACTGTGGTGCTACATCTCCCAGGAAAAAGCAGGGACACTTTCGAGCCTGGGTCTGACAGAAGAACAGGGTTCAGATGTGCATGGTGCTATCAGGAATTTGACCAGAATCAGAGGTGCCTGTGCTGCCTCTTTGGGGCTTCTGGTGGCTTTGGTGAGGCTGTGCCACACCAGCCCTGCCCTCTTTGGGTTGCTGAGAGAGTCCTTGGTGTCAGGGTGCCTCCAGGTGGCTCTGGCCTTCTCTGGGGAACTGACCACCACATCGTCCTCTCTGGCCACTGGTCATGACTGGGGAAGGCTGGGAGTAGTGCAGCTTCCACCCCTCTGCTAATCAAGTGCTGGCAGGACAAGGGGAGCTCTGCTCTGTGGGAAATGTGGTTGTTTTGGGATGTGATATCCTCCCACCACTCGTCTATAGCATTGTACAGAATGGAGGTTTAGATTTGTAGCCATGTCAATCCTTCGTGGTGGGAAGAGAGGAGTTTTCTTGTGGCGTGTGCTGAGCAACAACTGACATGAAATGCAATATGTAATCTTTTCATCATGTGGTTCACTTAGTTTATGAATATAAAAGGAGAGCAGAGAATGAACTTATTTGACTTAAGATCAAAGTGAAAGCAAAAGCAAGCAAGAAATGTGTTGTAGAATGGTGAGCAAAGGGGAATGATCCCTTTAGATTTCTTTTAGCATTCAGGATGAACTCATCCCCACAAAACTCACGTCAGAAAAGCTCCCACATCCCAGTAATGAAACAGTGCTCTGTTTTTCAACCTCTGCCACTGGCTACTGTGCCTGGTGTCCCAGTGGTTGTGTATGTAACCTTTGGGGTGCTCCCTCAGAGCCCAGCACAGGAGCAGAGCCAGCAGTTTGTGAGGAGCTGCAGGACCAGCCCTCCCTGTCACCCTCAGTTCTGCAGAAACAACGGAGTACAAGTTGGTGAGCCTGAGGGCAGATAGACAAAATTGATAATGGTCAGTTTACAATAGCAAATGAAACATCTGTTGTACTGAAGAGACGTGCAAGAGTGGTTGTGGGAACTTCTGATAGAAATCTCTGTGTAGTTGAAAAAAACCCTCTAGATTTTAGGCATGTACATGGTAAGTTCATGTCGCCTTTCATGAATTATTGCAGCTCATTTCAAAACAAGCGAGAGGTTCATGCGTAACTCAGCTGTAGCAGGCAGTGTCACACATAGATATATTTAAAACCATTTCCTTAAAATGAACCAGCAAATTCTGGTGTTGCTGTAAGATCCAAACTGCAGGTATTATTACCACCAGGCAGGCAGGAGTGAGATACCCCACAGATTTCCATGGGTAAACACACAAAACCAGTAACAGAAGTGGGCAAGAAAGGCAGCATCACCCTTTTCTGTCTGAGGTGGAAACAGAATTCCGTGATGTGTCATTGCAGAAGCTTGGATTAGTATTTGGATGTTGCTTATTCCTTCTGCCAGGCTGCTCAGTGCCTGGGTGCAATCAAACCCTGCCTACACTTCACCACCCTGAGCACATACAGTGCTCCCCTCTCGTTCTCTGGTGTAAAGCAGGCTGGCAAAACCCATGATCACCCTGTGGGGACCCTGGGACCTTTGACAACCACTGCCTCCTGCATTGGTTTTGTTCTGAGTAAACATTGCATTTCCTTTCTGCAAGATTACATGACTCGTCTCTTAGGCAGAGGATGTGGCTGGAGACAGCTGGGGAGCCTTTGCTGAGAACCTAGAAGGCCTTAAGCCCTTCTAAATATTTTTACTTTTCCAGCAAGCAAATCATAGAATCATAGAAAAGTTTGGGTTGGAAGAGACCTTAAAGTTCATTTAATTCCACCCCCCTGCTGCGGGCAGGGACACCTTCCACTAGATCAGGTTGCTCAGAGCCCCATCCAACCTGACCCTGAACACTTCCAGGGATGGGGCAGCCACAGCTTCCCTGGGCAACCTGTGCCTCCCCACCCTCACAGAATAGAATTTCTTCCTGATTCCCAATCTAAACCCACTCTCTTTCAGTTTGAAGCCATTGCCCCATGTCCTATCACTGCATGTCCTTACTGGCAGGTGTTGTGTTAATCATATCAAGATGAATTTAACTTTGCTATGATCGCTTTGCAGATTTCTTTGGGCTGTGCAGGACCACGGGGAAGTGCAGCAGTCTTTCTGGCTGCTCTCCCTTGAATTGCACTGCTTGAATTGGTGGCTGAAGGGCTGAAGTGAAGCTCTTGGCCAGCTCTGGGGCTGAGATCCCCCCACTTCCAGCCCTCTGGGTCACCAGCAAGCGACCTGGCTGAGACACAGAATGTTGACAGGGTCTGAAGAAACTGTTCCCTGCCTGTACCAAAGCAGGCTGCCTGGAGGGCCAAGGATGTTGAATGAGCAGGAAGATGAGGGAATTGGTGTGGGGCCACAAAGATGCCCACCCTAAAGAACACTTTAGGGTGTTCCCTGAGCTAAACCCCTGAACTGGAGAGGAAGAACATTCTGGTGGTGTGTGAAGAACACAGAGCAGTTCTGCCTACGCATGCTGATGGCATCATTGTCACCTTCATGAAGATGTTTCCTGCCTCAGGTAGGATTTCAGCCCCAAGCAGCTTCTGGTCCCTGAGGTTCCCCCACTCTCCCATCAACCATGAGGTCAGCAGGAACCTGACTTTCTGAAATCATTCATTATGCTTGCAGGTTCATGTACCTGGCACAGCTGTACTGTGCTCATTGTGCCAAATACTAATGTAAGGGAAGTTCCCATCTGCAGAGGTAGGAAATACGGGTGGCCAGTGTCAGCTTATTTTTAAATTGATCTATTTTTCTGGTTAGCATATTCCATGTTACACTTAGCCAATACCCATGATAAAATACTGAATGGGGCTATAGTCTAAAGTGTGTGTTTTATGGCTAATATAAATATAGTTACTATTGGAAACTCCATGCAGAATTTTTAAAACTGATGATGGCTACTGATAGTTTTAGTATTGTCTAACACTACAGAAACTAGATGTATTACAGACCAAGAATTACTTGGAGGCAGTTTTCAGCAAATCTTTTGGAATTGCAAATGCAGTACGTTAGAGAGAATTATTGTCTACTCCCATATCGTATGCAAATGGTATAAAGAAATACAGCTGGGTGCCTATTCTCCAGCCAGCACTGCTGTCTCATCTTTGGTTTATACAACTTCCTCTTTGAGGGCAAAACATATTTTCCCAAAACTAAGGAGTGAAGCAGTTTTAAAAGCATTTTTTTTTAATACTGAAAAGTCATGTAACAAGATATCTTCAAACAACCAAAAAAAGAAAGAAAAAGATCTTGTGATGGTGTTTTTGTCTGCGTGAAGAGAATTTCAGTAGTGACTTCGACAGCATGACTTGAATCAAAGAGCACTAAGAGTTTGTGTTGCATTCCTATGAAAGCTTTCAATCACAGAGCAATAGGCATTGGATTTCTCCTCTGAAACAACAGGCAAACCGATGGCAAGGGAATTTGGGACAGGAGGGGTGGGATTCAGAGGTGTGTGTGAAGGGGCAGTCAACTCAATTCACCTCGAGCCAGCTGGAGAAGGTGGTGGAGGCTTTCCCGAGGGGGCACATGGAGCCTGGAGCAGGAGCACTGCTGGGTGGGACAGTCTGAGGCAGGAGCAGGAGCACTGCTGGGTGGGACAGCTTCTGCTGCTGCTGTCTCTGCTGTGTCAGGATGAAGCGTGGACAGGACAGAGAGAGGAGGGGGATGATGATGCAGATAGAGTGATTGCTGTGCAGGATCCAAAGGGAAGAAGGGGCACGGGCTTAATGATTGAGGGTACAGAAGTGGTGGTGAGTAATGGCAGACAGAGATGCTTTTTCTTCCCTTAAATAAGTGGGGAGGCTGCAGGGGTCTCGGGCAAGGTCTGTCCTCCATCATCCTGCAAACTCTTCAGGCAGTATAAAATGCTCTCCAGGAAGCTGTAGCTGCTGTTGCTTTCTCCTCAGGCCTGCTCTCCCTGACATTTGTCATGGACCGTGTTCCCCAGACAGATGCACTCCTCTGCTGGTGGTGGATCACAGCCCACTGAGCCCCTCAGGCGATGCTTTGCCTGGGGCTGCAGGGACTCCTCACTCCTCTCTGTCTTTCTCCTGAGCCTTTTGCAGGGAATGTGCTGTGCGCATTTTGATCAGCCCAAGAAGAGGAGTAAACCCAAATTGATAGCAGCAAACAGGAAATAACCTTTCTTCTTCCCCCCCTCCTCATTCTAGCAAATCCTTTCCAGCATTTTTATCCTGATGTCACTTTCTGGAGTGGGTTTTGCTAGATGAGATGGGAGATGGGTGATGGAAAGGCAGGACTCCAGCCAGCCTTTTAGGTACCCTGAATGCAGGTAAGAATGTGCCAGCTCTCTTTCCTTCCTGTGCACAAGTTGGGTCAGGATTTCTCTTGCTGCCGTGGGAGGTCATAATGGAAGCTGTGCAACTTCACACATGTTTCTGCCCAGCTGTCGGGAGTTTGGGACTCTTTTTCTTCAGATAATTTAGTCTGATAAGGAGTTTTGTTTCACTGCCTTTTGTTCTGAGTTTAAAGCTTTGTTATTTGGCCAATACAAAGATCCATTTATAGCTTTCTCTGGAGAACCAGATGCAGATGAAAAGGCCCTTCTTTGCTGGAGAGAAAATCAGTAGGAGTCAACATTGCCGTGAATTTTATCTCATCTGTCTTAAAAAGCCCCAATGGTTAAACACCTCAGCATAAGAGGAAGGTAGATACCTGTTTTTATACTGAATTACTGATGCTGCAGAGCTTAAAGGAATATCCAAGATAACACAAATAACCATGGCAGCTGCAATTCTAACCCAGTGCATCTTACCCGTGAGGGCACAAGGCATGCACAGGAACTTTCCATTGAGGCTGCACTGTGAGCTTCCTGCTCTGCAAAGTGCCCGCTGAAGTTTGGCAAATTTTTACTCAGTTGCTGAAAGCGGTGTGTGTAGGGAACACGAGACACGTGGAATTAACCAAAAGGCTGCTCTTCCATGATGGAAATGTAAAAGGATGGCTGAAAAGAATGTGACACCATCTGACCGTCAGGAGTGTAACAGAAGGAGTTGGGCTGCAAGTCCTGCCCTGGCAGAAATACTGTGAAAAGCCCCAAGTTGCCACCCATGCCCCGGTGCTCACACAGAACCTGGGTCACACAGAACATCCCGCACCTGCCTCACCGAGATCTTAAAAAGCAGAACTTCTCAGAAATGCAGTGACACAGCACCTTAGCCATTACTCTTCCTGGCAGGCAACAGCAGCTGTGGGCTGTAAATGTTTAGAAAGATGGGCAGCTTTGTGCCTGTGCCTTCCACTGCTGTGGAAAAAGCTCTTTGCCAAGGCTGTCATGGTTTCTGCTGCAGACGTGGGGTGTTGGGCCCAGAGCTGAGCCCATCCTGCCCCTCTGCTGTCCCTGCACACTGGGGTTGCTACCTGGCAGGACTAGGTGAGGTGATGCATTTAAATGTAGGAACAGACAAACATCAGAGAGGCCAAAACCAGGTTCACAGTGCACAGGAAAGTTGTAGGACCAGAGAAGAAGCAGGGGAAACGGAGCTGGAAAGGACTTGTATTTCCACTGGATGTCATGGCCCCAGCTATACATGGTGCAAAAAGCATCTGTGTAAGTGGTATGAAAGACACCAGGACACCTTTTCTTGCTTCAGAGATCAGCAGCAAGACTGTGCTGACAGGTCATTCAGATGTTTCTGAGAAATTTACATCTTAATTTCACAGGAATAAGGGCCAAACCTCTTTATACGTATGTACAGGGCCACATAGTGGCCTTTTTTTTTTTTTTTGCTATCACAGGTTCACTGTCTAATAAATAAACTACAGACACTTTTAGAATGCACAGTGATGCTTCAGAAAGCCTTCTAGGAGAAGGGACATTTTATGCCCACATCCATGCCTCCCAGGGGCTGCACTAGTAGGAAAAATGCCAACAATATCTTGCATTTGAAGGGAAGACTTCCCTTTGTGTGTGGGAACTATATAAAGGCCATTCGGGGCCACTCCTAGGAATAAATGCGCTCAGTACTGAAATGTATTATCCAGTTGTTTGTGCTCAGTCTCCTGGACCACTTCTCAACCTCCCACCTACCCATTTCCAGCTGTCCCTCACTCCTCTCTGAATTTATGACACTCTAGTAGAATAAAACATTGTACAAAACACCAGGTATACATGCGCTTGTTAAGCTGATGGTTTCTGGGGAGTGTCAGATCTTGACCAAAAGATGACTTAGATGGTAGCAACAATTTGTCTTTCCTGAATGTATTTCTAGGAGCAGCTGTTCTTCTATTGTCTTTCTGAGGTAGCTAGTCCATCCACTCTCTCGTGGTGAAGGGGCATATTGCAGTTAACACAGGTCTTTGTGTATTTACCACTGCCAGGACTGGAAGATGCTTTTCTGGTCATTTATCAGGCTGCTTATATAAGACAGATTGATTGCAGCATGCCAGCAAGCCAACACCTTTTGCAGCAGTAGTACTGCCACTGAATTTACTAGAATAAGAATGCTGGAAGTTAGGTCCTAGGTCTAGGACCATTATAGATGATGGAAATCATCAGCAAGGCTGAAGTGCACCGTCTGCAAGAATAACTGATGGGATGCTGCCATCTGCTCTAGCCTCAGTCGTTGCTGTGAACCACAGATGGTCAGACTGCTCGGTCTAAGGGCGTTGCATTCCTTCAGACCAGAAATAAAGGGTGGTTTTGGTGAGGTTTGGCTGTTGACACATGCTTACAGGTGGAAAAGAAGAAAATGAGTCTCTGAGAGAACACCTGGGGCTGAAGGTTTAACGGCATGAAGCTGTGTTGGGGTGCAGGTTTAGGTTAGATAACAGGAAAAAGGCCGTTCTCCCAGGGGTTTTTGGGTCACTGGAATGGGCTCAGCAGGGAAGTGGTCATAGCTCCAAGTCTGTCTAGGCTCAAAAAGTGTTTGGACAATGCTATCAGGCACATGCTGTGGTTCTTGGGGCTGTCCTGTGCAGAGACAGGAGCTGAACTTGGTGATCTTTGTGGATACCTTCCACCTCAGAATATTCTGTGATGGGATAATGGACATCACAGGGGAATCATGTCTCTTCAAATAATCATCTGAGGACTATGCTGCATGATTCATGGTTTGAAAACTTTCATTTGTCTTTCTGTAGAAAAGGGTAAAAAAGTTTGTGCAGACAACTGTTTCAGTATCAGTAGCGTGTATATGTGTGTGTGTCACTATTTCTGGAATATTTCCATTTTGTACAGGCAACTCAGGGCTCTCAGTTGACTCTGAGTCAGTGTCCCTGCCAAACCCTTGGCTAAAGCTCTCTTTTGAGTTATTGTTCTTTGTATTTGCATTGCTTCATTCAAGCTGGAGTTTTTCCTTTCTTGGCCCTTCATAAAGCAGAACTGAAGAGGAGGCAGAACGTGTCCTTCATCAGCCAAATGGCTGAAACTCGACGTGGGACCCAGCAGTTCCCTGGCATTTCCTCGTGCAGGGGCAACTCCACTTGCCAGGGCTGACTTTGCTTCTTCCATGCTCCGGCCACAGCCCACAATTCCTCCTGCTTTGTAAAAAGCTACAGTAAAGGGGAATGTGCCATCAGGAAGCCCTCAGCTGCCATCCAGGGCAGCCCAGATGGAGCCCAGCTCTTAGTCTTCCTGGCCAGGGTATCAACCCAGAAGAGCTTAGAAGAGTAAAGTTACCTTAGTGCAAAGCTTCCCCTCCACACATTACCCATCTGACATTCCAATGGAAGTCACATTTGCCCTTCTCTTCACACACTCTGCTTCATCAAGGGCCTGTCTTTGTGGGAAATTTAGAGGTGTGAAGGTCTTGGGTGATGCTTAGTGCAGGATCTGACTCACATGCAAATACCACTTACTATAACCTAAGTTTCATACCAGAGAAGATGGTACAAACTGTCAGATGGGCTACAAATCTACTTTTCAACGAAGAGCATGCTAAATGTATTTGTAGTCTTTCTTTCCCAGTAGATCAAATAGCAATCTTTTTTCTTCTTGTTCTCTTTTTTTTTTTTTAAATAAGCCTCAGGCATGAATGTTTATTGGTTCATCACTAAGTTGAGAACTTAGAGCTGTGAACAGCTGCACATTGTCTCTTGAGATGTTGCCTTCAGATGTGGGGGACTCTGCCACCTTTACAAGGAAATGTGAGTATGATACTTACATTCCCTGTGAGGAAACTGTACTGTCTTACAGAGAGCAGAAGCGTAAAGGAAAGAGCAAGCCACAGAAGCAAACGTGTACGAGTACAGCGCTTTGTGGCTTCTACAGTGGAAACAATGCCACAGAGAGACTGCAAAGATGAGCAGAGACACAGCCCATTGTCGTGGCTGTGCTCAGTCCTCTGCTCCTCTGTGTGTCAGAAGATGGGGATGTGTAGCAATGCAATGGGCTAAGCAGGGCTCAAGCATCCTTAGCTTGATGCTAAGGACAGGCCTAACTGAAGGGAGGCCCAGCACCATCTACTTTTCTCTCAGTGCCCAGGTTTTCTAGCTGGCTTTGTTTAATCCAGAGGTGTCACTTCCTGTGTCAGGAGAGAGGGTGGCTGCAGCGAGCAGCAGAGTGTGAGAGCACTGTTATCTACAGGCCTGGCAGAGCTCCCCTTGTCCTGCCCAGCACAGCCTGGGTCGGTGTCTGGGCTGTGGCCACACGCAGCTCCAGCCACAGCTCTCTCTGCCCGTCCCTCTGCCCTGGAGGGCATCTCTGGCTGGGGCAGGGGCTGCTCTGCCAGTGCTCCCTCTGCAGCTGTTTTCAGGATGTTTATCCCATGCCACATCTCTGAAGGTACTGCTGGCTCCCAGAGCTCCTCTGTGGCAGCAGCCACAGAACTTTCTAGAGATACCTTCAGAGCCCTTCTCCTTAATGCCTTCTCTTGGGGCTTTCCTCGGAGGGAAAACAGAGACATCAGTGCGACATCTTAGAGTGCTTCCTTCCAAGAAACATCCAAAAAATCCCTTTCTTCTTCTAAAATGGGGATCAAAGCCCAGTCAGGACTGCAGCATGACGTTGTCTTGCTCCTTGAGAGAGGAAGGGTAAATCTGGCAGAATACTGACATTTCCCCACTTCTCATCTGGCAGGAGGACTGAGCTTAGAGACATGGGCTGCTTTGTCTTTGTCCAGCTGGGTCTGATGGTGCAGGACATTTGTGATGCTGGTTAGAAAAGGGGCTGCTTTTGGGGCAGACCATGCACGTGCCAGGATCTCACGGGGACTCCTTGCTGCAGGTGAGTGAGGTGCCCCTTTGCAGGTCTGGCAGTGCTTTTGGCTTTTGCTGCACAAAATCTCTAAGCAAGTGGATTTTGTGCACATGCACCAAGTACTCAGGAATACCAAAGCCTGGTGTTCCTTCTGTGATGTCCAGTGAATGTGGGACATCAGCCATTGAGCCCTCACCGCTTCTCTCAAGTGCTTCTCACTGCTCATAGTAAGCTCATTTCTGAACAGACATTTTACATCCTTCAGGAATGGTTTCTTGCTCCTGCCTCCCTGTTGCTCTAACAGAAATGAGGGTGTTTGGTGTGCTGGTCTGTTGGACCCTGGGGGCTTTTGGTCTGACCCATTTCAGCAGTGAGTTTAGAAGGTTGTGTGTGGCATGTGGGCATGCCAAACTGATTAACTGGAGGTAGTGGCCTTCGCTATGAATACAGGGAATTCTTTTACACCTGGTTCTACCACTGTGCAGCTTTACCTGTCTTCTCTCTCACCTTCACACACGCACACATCTTTCCATTTACATTTCAGTTGTACCACAGACAATCCCCACCCCAGTGCCAGCAAACAGACATGGTGCAGGGGTACCCTGGAAGCAGGTGGTGCCTTTGAGGGTGTTTGCCCTGAAGAAGAAGGGAGACAAAGCTGAGCAGAGCGTGGGCAGTGGTTTCAGAATGCTGGGCCTCCCTCTGCTCTGCTTGAGGCACCCAGCAAAAAACCTCCAAAAAACTGAGGAGAAATAGGGGTTGCTGCCTTTACCCAAATTTCTTTGGGTGCTTGGGCTGGAAGTAGATGTGTCCAAGCGTTCATCACAGCTTGCCTGGCAGAGGAGATACCTGGGCGTGGCAGCCCGTGCCCTCAGCTTGTTTTTTTGCCACAGAGGGCGGAGGTTGGGCACAGAAATGTGTTCTTGCTGCTGTTGCTTCCTCTCTCCTTTTGTGTGTGCATTCTTTGTAAGGAAACAATAGCAGAAAGAAGGAAGAAAAGCTAGGTTTTCCTGCAAGGAGTGTTTTTTACTTCATTAGTACCAGTTAAAAAATGATTAAGCTGGAGAAGGGGAGTTGTCTTACAAGACCTTCCTTTAACTTCAAGGAAGAGGAATGACACGAACAAACAAAAACGGTTTATCTAATATTGTACATTTCTAGTGCCACAGATTTTCTTCTTTCTTGGCCTACATCTGTGATAAAAAGCTGGAGGATTTCAGTGGCTACTGTAGCAGAGGAATTATGCTGGTGAGGATAAGATTCAAAATCCTCACCACTCCATCTGTTTCGTATTGGAATCAGGAATAAAGCCTTTATTATCTTCTCACGTGTTTTTGGACCTAGCTCCCGTGCCTCCTCACAGCTTCTTTCCTCGCTGTCTTTCCCACACCAGCCAGCTTCAGGGCTGGTTTGTGGCTAGATCAAGGCAGTGTTCTCACCCCCTTCCACGCTCATCCCTCTCACAGCTTGCCCAAACTGCTGGCCCTGGCTGCAGGATGCCTTTGTGGCTCTGGCCAGCCCCTCATACACCAGATGTCGATGCAAAGCTGATCCTGATGGTTTCCAAGGGAAGTGTGTCTCCTTCCTAAGTGTTGTCCAACAGCCACCTGCTCCTCACTGGGGTGCTGGGCTTGCTGTCCCCTTGCTGCTGCTGAGGCTGTGGGGCAGAATTAGGATTCCCATCACTCCCCCACCCAAAAACTGCGTCCCTCCCACTAGGATGGTGGCTTGTGGATGCTGGAGCTGAGCTCTTTGGGTGAGCACTGAGCAGGACAAGGGCCCCATCTGGCCCTCCATCTGGGTGGACAAACCTCC
The DNA here is from genome assembly GCA_013397055.1 of Pachycephala philippinensis. Lineage (NCBI taxonomy): Eukaryota > Metazoa > Chordata > Aves > Passeriformes > Pachycephala > Pachycephala philippinensis. The sequence goes on from VWZT01000569.1 coordinate 37,563, forward strand.
AGGGCATTCCTGCCCTTTAGTGCCCACTTTCTTTGTGTCTACATGTTGCCTCCATGCTTACAAAACACCCTGTTGAGACTGATTTCCGCCTGTGCTAGAAATGAGAAGTGCTGGAGGAGGGGAGGAGGGCACAAGGGCTGTGCCGGCATGTCCCATCACTGCTTGCTCACAGCAGAAAATCCTTTCACCTGCCAGGAGCTATCATTAGACAAGGCAACACTGGATTTTTTTGACCCTGAAAATGAACTTTAGGAGGATTTTCCTAGTCAAGTGCTTGCTGCTTTTATTTCCCAGTGTAAAATGTGAGTTTTTCTTACCGTTTTTTGCTCTTTTGGGCTGATGTTAAAATTGCCTTTTAAAGCATTTACAACTTGGTGGGCTGCTGCTGATAAGAAACTTGTTCCACTTTTCCAATGAGTGAAGACATCTGGGTTATTGCTATTATTATTTGATTTAATTTTCAGCCAGGGGGAGGGCAGGACCTGAGTTTCCTATTCCAGTTATAATAATAAGCTGTAAAGAGTTTTGGTTTTAAGTTAATGAGCCTTAATTTGACACATGTATAATGAGAAATGTCAGCATGCAGTTTGCTTTCTGCCCTCGAGGTAGCTTGTACTACATTAGAGATCCAGTTCACTGTGCATTATCGCATGTAATTTCCTTTTCTTATCAAAGATGTGCAAATCTTTTGAAAGTGCAATTTATATTCTTCCATAAATATTAACAGAGTGATATATTTCAGTGTCTTCAGTGGAGTGAAAGTCTAAGACGTGAAAACAGCAAGCAACTGCATATATCTTTTATATTTTACATATTATTGTTCTCATTATTTTTTTAAATATTAATCTAAAATCTTAATTAAGGTGTTAACTCATAGATTTGAGAAGGTTTTAAGAGATGGAGACAATACAAACCTGCATAATTTTTTTTTTCCGTCTGTTTCATTCCACTAAGATTGTATGTATGGCTGTTTAATGCTTTGCTTTTCCTTCAGAACAAAATTAATAGATAAATAAGGATTTTTTTTTTTAATGTACATCATCTATAAAACATCTTCCCCAGCAGAAATGAGGATTATTCCCTTGATTGGAAAATTGTTTCAGAGACTTCCTTCCTTCTCTAAAGTTACTATGGGAGCTTTTTCTTTTAACTCTTTCTTGTGACTGGGAGTGAGCTGTAGGCTCTCAGTTAAGACCTTTCTGCCCCTTGGAGCACATTTTAGTTGGCATTTTTAGCAGAAATGTTGTTTCATTAGCTAAACGGATTTTTAGTATCATATGTGTGGGATACTCAGCTTTTCACTAGAAGGACTATGGAAATCAAATCAATATTTTGGTGGTCCATAGAGATGCCATTGAATTATCCTTGAAAACTCAGATTACTTTTTTTCTTTACTTTCAGAGAGAAAATGTAAGTAATGTCTGTTATGCCAAGAACTAGCTCTAAATACTTCTTCATGACTGAGCAGAAATCAGTATGAGAATTCAAATATTTGGATATAATATGTAGAGTCATCTGTGTGGGGCATAGCTGCTTCCAAGGCTGTTCAGTTGATAGCTTTATTTTGGGATATTTCATTAGATATGTCAAATACCTTGTAAGAAAGGCAATGCGGAAAGAACAACCTCTCTTTAGAGGTGGTGAATTGCCAGAAGCACTACAGCATTAATGTTCCTGTTGCAGAGGCAGGCTATTTTAGTTCTCTGATTATCTCTAATATTGTTAGTTTAATGAAATAGCCACTGGATTTCAGTTTCCCCTCTGTGGCGCCATTTATCATTATCCTAGATACAAGGAGTGAAGGACTGTAATAAAAATATGCATAAACACACTTTTTCTCTCTGTGGGGAAAAAGTGCTTGAAATATATAAAATTAGAGCAGAATCGGCTCTGTGTGGTGATGAGAAGGGAAATCTCCTCCTGCTGATTGGCTTCACCCTGTAAATTGAGGAGGGATGAGCACAAGAAAATGACAAAGGAAATAAGCTGTGGCTCTGAGCGTGTGCGTTCGGGTGTCAGTGAGCTTATCCCACCTGACACTCACACGCAGATTTTGACCTCCTCCTGCAGGCTGTCCACCTGCCACGGGGGTGGGGACAGTACCTCACTTGAAATGACCTCCCAGCAAAGTTTCCCAAGTCCTGGCTCGCCAGAGATGGGGCCTGCAAAGGCTGTGGCTGAAGCAGCCTGGAGGGCAGCGGGCAGAGCACCCGGGCACTGCTCCAGGAGTGCGTCATCCCTGCTGCGGGAAACATGATGGATGTTCAGTAGCCTTGGCTTTTCTGAAAATCCCCTTTGGCAGCCCCATGCTCAGGTGCTTCCCAGTCCTGATACCACCTTTGGGAAGCTCCTGCTCTTAACTGTTCTGGAGAAGGGACCTGGAATCAATGCAAGAGAAAAGATTATTTTGTTTTGGCAATTGCTTTTCTTGCAATGTCTCCTGCACCCCCTCAGTTTGCAAGATGCTGGTTGCTGTTTCTCCCTGCCTCACCTGGCCCATCAGGATCCTGTGCTAGGAAAATCAAGTGGATACATTCCAGTGGGGCAGGGTGCCTGGGATGGGAGAGGAGGGGGCAGTGCAGTGGGTCTGCCTCCAGTTCAGTGCCTTACACTCACTCACAGCTTGACATGGGCTACTATTATTATCATTATTGCTATCACTGCGGTTGCTGAAATGATTCTGCTGTCCAGGGACATGACTATTTTTGCTGTCTGCAGTAATGTTTGCAGTGGTGGGCACTCTGGGTACCAGCCTGTGCCATGTGCCAAACACAGAAGTGATCTGCTTTTCAGGAAGGGCTAAGTTCATGCTTAAACGCATGGGTGGCCATGAATCTTGGCATCCAGAGTCACTCCAAGTTATTCAGCCAGAGTATAAATTTAGCTTTTGAAAGCTGGACTCTTAGCTTTCTTGCCTCTCAGAATTAAATTGGATACTGGCATTTTATCTAATGAACAATCAAGAAGTACTTCGGAGCAGGGGAAGAAGATGGCATCAGAACAGCAGAGAGGCTTAGGCAGCTCAGGAAAGGGGGAGGCACAGCAAATGACAACCTTTTGGGTGACTGCTGTGGCTGCTGGAAACAACTGACAGGATGGCTGTGCTTCCCTCAACAGGCTCCAGCACCAGCTGGGTTTACAAGGCAGTGAATGAGACGGCTCTTCTCAGCATCACTGCTCCTGGGAGCGTCTATGAGGCAACATGGAAGAAAGGTGCACAAAGGTTGGTTCAGATCAAAAATAACATCTCTAAGTACTTTGTGAACAAGGACCAGTGCAGGTGTGCCGTGCTCCACAATGGGACTCTGCAAATCCAGCGCGTGGTGAAAGAGGACAGTGGAAGCTACACGGTGGTGGTTTATCAGCACGATGGAAAATTGAAGGCAGAAGAAAATATAATGTTCGTAGTCCAGGGTGAGTTTTTGCTTTTCCCATACCATTCCCAGCACAGCTGAACAAGATTTGGTATTTTCTTCTCTCTCCTACAGCCTTTCCTGATCAGTGCCCTCCTTTCTGATTTGGAGTGAGAGGACTTCTGTAGGCCATACCTTTTTCCTCCTGCCACTGACAGCACTGTGCCTCTCTTCTCCCTTCTCTTGCTCCTATTGATGGCCTCAAATTCCTGGCTTCTTTCTGGCTCCCCTTTTTGTCATCCAGCAGGTTTCTCCTGTGCCCAAGGAAGCAGCTGTTCACACTGACAGCAGGGTGAGGGTGCTCAGCCCCACTGCAGCACCACAAACAGTGCTGAGACCCTGAGCTGGGGTGGGACCCTGAGAGGGGGCTGGGCTCCCAGCAGCATCCTGCTTCCAGAAACCTCTGCTAGGACCACAGCAGCCTATGAGAGGTACAGCTGAGGCTGGTGCACTGTGAACTTCAGGTATTTCTGGTGCTGTTTTATTGGCACTGAGTTATGACTCTTGTTCTCTGGCTACTGGTCCAGCAAGGTGAGCAACTTGTGTTGCCAACCCCTTGAGGAGAGCTCAGGAGTCCAGATGGCACTAAATGCCTGTCTTTAGGCAATGGAATCCCACTCCATTTTTGCTCTAACACACAAAATAGCCAGCAGTCACCTCCCCTGAGATAAACCACAAAAGGAATTGAATTTGCAGTGGAAGAAGACTGCTGCACCCTACCCTTGCATAGCACAACACAACAAATATGAAGATTGTGCTGTTCAAAGCACACTTAAGCACACACCTGGGGATTTCAGCTGCGTGGGCTCAAAGCATGAGGGCAGCCTCCATTCCTGTGCTGTATCTTGTCCTAAGAGATTGGAGCAGTAGCAGCCCAAAGTTTTTGGGGTGAGTAGGGACGATGGGAGTGGCTATTCTGACCTCTCCAAACCTCTAAGCTGTAGGACTGCATGGTTTTTTTCCCCAATAAGAGGATAATTTTGTTCTGTCCTTCTTCAGCCAGCATGCACACTTTTGCCAACCTCTTGAGTTTGTGCACCAGCTGGGATTACAGAAATGACACCTTACTGAGGCAGCAATGACAGCTGGAATGGTTTTAGCAGGGTTTCTGTGTGATGGGAGGCCCCGTGTCTAATGGGCTGCTGAGCAGCGAGGGTGTCTCACTGCTTTGGGAACTATTACTGTAACCAGAGTCAGGAAGTCATCAGGGCCTGATGCTTCTTGCTCATGTTTTAAGACACTGAACTGTCAACCTCATTTTGGGTCAAGGTTAATGTTCCAGCCCAGCTGTGTGCTGCATCATTTCCTCTGCTGTGCAGCAGAGAGGTTGCATAACCTCTGACACATGGTTTTGGAAGTCCTGTAATAGCTGACAGGTGCTAGAATAATTTGTCAGCCAGGTTTACCCCTCGGTTACTGGGGCTGGACAAACAGTTGTTTAAAAAAGAAATAGTCTCAATGATATCCTCACACAACTCCATCAGCAGCACCTGGACTCTAATGTTTCCCACTGGGATGTTCCCCTGAATAAGAGGTTCCAGTTTGCAGAAGAGGAGTCACAAGGAAAGGGTGGCTGCAGATGTAATGGTGTGAACCTTGACTGCATGTGCTACGAGCAGCCCTTATCTGCTTTAGAATTTATGGTCTCTGTAACTTACACTGCCTGTAACTAGAGGTGGCAGTGGCATGTTTTCGTTTATCTGCTCTTAAAGGTAGAAATAATTTTTTTTCCATTTGCTGTCCCTGCCAGTTGCCCCTACTTGAGGAAAACCCTGTAGGCTTTTCTGTCTCTTTCAGCGCCACTAGTGATAGAGAAACTGGAACCAAAAGGGAGCTAGCTGTTTGCAGGGTGTAAGAAGAGACAGAAATCAGTTTTGTCTGTCGTAACCTCATTGAGAGCTGAAGTGTCTGTTTTGTGTTTTCCATCCTGGGTTGATGGGCTTCCATGCTGTGCTGTCGTGCCAGCTGAGTGCTGTTGGTAGCACACAGAGCATCATAAGTAGCTTTTAGTAGCTTTTCCTGCTTTAGAGAAAATCTCTCCTGATGGGCACAGGCAGAGCAGGGACAGCTTCATTTGCACCAAAACACAGGGGCCAGAGTTGGAGGGGGCTGTGGCTCTGAGTGTCTCCCACCCACCTGAAGACTCAGCTTCCTCCCCTCACCTGCCTGGCCTCCAGCTCTGCTTTACTGGGCCAACTATATAGGCTACTGCACTGCATTTTCTTTATTATTGCCTTGTTACTTCTGTAGTGGAGGTCTAGTCTGCTCTTCATTCTTCTGTGATCTCATTAGCTGGTGATTTGGGGTTAATTCTCTGTTCTTAATAGTGGAGGCTTTCAAAAGGAGAAACCACGTCACACGTACCTGTTCCTTCCCTTCTTTTTCAGAGCCTGTCCCTCAGCCAATCCTCAGTGCTGAGTGCGGGAATAAAAATGTATCTGTCAAGTGTGAAGCGAAACAGAAGGCTAAGGATGAAGCCTTTGTGATAGAACTGACCCAACCCAATGGCAAAAAGATCCAAAAGAATGCAACAATATTGGAATGGCACGGGCGGAACTCTGGGACGTTCAGATGTGTTGTTAAGAACCAAGTCAGTGAAAAAATGGCTGAAAAAGTAATTAAATGTCCAGGTAAGAAATCTTTTTTATCAGAATGTGCTAGGGTGGAGCACACAGCCTGATGCAGTTGCACACATCTGTAGGACTGGTCCAGGTGCCAGGAGCACGGAGTTCCCCAGCTCCCAGTACTGCGAGTCTTGATTCCAACACAGTTCTTGGGAGCTGATGCTGCTGGGGTAGCCAGGGTGCAAGTTGTGCTTTCTGCCTGGCATTCTCCAGCCTTGTCACATCTCCCTGCTCCCCATCCTGCTGCTTTCAGCCCCACTGCCACCCTTAAGGCATCCCTACTCTAATGGCAGGGCGGCCAAGCTGAGAGCAGTGGGATGTGAGGGGGGTTTTGCTCCTCCCCTTCTCCTGTGGGGAAATCAGTTGTGTTTTTCTCCTCTGCACAATCATATCTATGAATGTGGTGGTTGCCTGCTACCCATGGATGTGGATGAGTGCTCTTGCAAGGGGAAAAATAAGCTGCATTTTAAATGGGCAGAGTCATGCTGAAAATGATTCAGTAGGCAAAAGAAGTCATCATGTGTGTCATCCCCCAGCCCTCCCACGTAAAAGTTTTGGAAGTTAAGGCACAAACAAAGGACAGATCATACTGGTGTGACTCTGGGCATGGTGTTCAGGTCAAAGTTCAGAATTCCAGTGCAGTACTGGGGAAAAGTCCTTGAATTTGCCGGGCTTGGGTTCATCCCACCCAACCACAAGTGCTCTGCTTGAAGCATTCTCTTGCTCTAGATTCCTGCTGGAGCTGGTGGAGAATTGGGGGGCAGGGGGTCTCAGTATTTCCAATTTTTACCTATTTTTGCCATGGTGAATTTAGGGAATTTAAGTCTGAAGGACAGCCCATGGTGTAGGAAGGGAGGGAGCAGGCCTTAAGGCATAAAGGCTCTACTGAAGTGATCCCAAGTCTGCTGAGGCTGACTGAAGGATAAAGAGCTGAGGGACAGGATGGCCTCTGCTCTCCTGTGCAGCTGTTGCCTCCTGAAGAAACCTGATTTCAAAAATATCCAAACAATGTGGTTTTTTGCTGCTGTCTGACCTGATGGACTGCACAGTCCCATTGGTGCCAGCACTGGGAAGGGGTGAGCAGGATGTGGCAAGGACTTTGGAGCCAGGTATGAAAGCGTGCTGCTGGATTAGGTCTGTTTAAGACAGGGCAAACTATCCCAAACACCTCGTCTGGATGAGGAAATGCTGGCAGAAGCTGCCCATGCCAGGACACAAGCCAGGCAAGCACAGGTCTGCCTGCACTGCTGCTATAGGCAGACATTGGCCGTTGTCTAAATAACTTCAATTTCACTTTTTCTCACCCTTGAGAAAGGAGGAGTTGGGTGGGAGAGTTTGTTTTTTCTCACATCATTAACAGAGAAATACCAACGATCTTTAAGGTACAAATATAGCATTTCTCAGACACCAAAAACCCCCTAAAACCGTGGAGCACTGCTCTTCCTACCCAAACTAAATACCTCTCAAAATTTTCTGTGCAGTGGCAGGACTCTGGCAGCTCCATAGTAGATTAAAAGTCCCTTATCTTGCAGTCAAACCTCCTTCTAACCTTGCTACCCTTTGTGAACTCTTGGTCCTGCATTTGAGGCCAATCATCTTGAATTTTGACCTTTACAGGCAAGGCATGTTTCAGATGGGCCTCAGCTCAGCTAACTTTTCATGGAGGTGTAATTATATGTGAATCTGCCTGGGGTCCTCTTGCACTCATGTGGGAGAAACAGGCACAGAAAAAGCAAAATACACCTCAGTGTAACACTGGCAGCTAAAACAGGTGGTAATTTAAATACAGTGAGCTGGCACACATGAATGCACTGGTTTCAGTTTTCTGCAGAACTTGATTGCATCAGGGAGCAATCGAAATTCTCAGCAATGAGGAGCAGCAACTTTCTGCTGTGTACAGGGAAAAGGCAAAGGGTGGGGTGTGTACTGGTCTGCCTTTAGAGTCAATGGAAGAAAACACAGAATTTTAAGTAGATGTTGTGCAAGTTATTTCTTTCCATCTAACATCCTCTTTCATCCCCTTAACTAGGCAAGCTGGACTTTTATCTCATCTTAAGCATAGCAGGAGGTGCAGTCTTCTTTGTCATCTTTGTGATTTGTCTTGTTTATTGTATCAGAAGGAAGAGAACAAAAAGGCTTGAAGATTATGGTAAGTGTTTAAGGGGCTTTGTTTTGCTATCCAGCCACCTAAAATGTTAGAGCTTCCCACTGACAGCAAGCCTGTGGTCAGGAGCATGCTTTCTGCCTTTTATATGAGCAATAACTTGGTTTTAGCATATGCTGAATCTGTGCAGATCAGCTGGCATTGCCAGTCTCAGTTTCTGACACATGCTTTGAACAAAGGACTTCTTGTTCTCAAGGCACTTGGTTTGTTTGTGGGGGAAGAATTTCTTGTCTAAAGCTTGGCCGAGGCCACCAGCCATGAGCATCTGTTGGGCTAAAATACACTTAGATAGCCTGTCAGCAGATTTGTTTTCATTAAATTGGTAGAAAATCGGGATCCTTGACATCATTGGTATCATTTGGAAAGAGTGTAGGTAGTGAGCAGGGGTAGGAATAGCTCGGCTTTTCTGTTTCCTCAAGCATCTCATGGAACTTGTCCTCTCTACAAAACAACATCCTTGGAGGGCTGGTGACACTGGAGATCCAACTTGGGGCACATTTCAAGAGTTGAGGTTTCAGTGTGCAGAGGTTTCATCTGTTGTCCAAAATTCACACTTCTTTAAGGCTGCTGGAAACACTCTGCCAGAATATTCTCTGAGAGTGGGCTCTGAGACTTGGCAGAGAGGTTGCCTGGAATTACGCATGGCCTGGGCATTTTTAAATAGTCGGATGGACAGAGGACACTGAGCTGCTGCTCAACAAGAGTTGTCTGGCCTACGTGGAAGGGGAGGCCAAAGCAGGAGGGAGACTGCCCTGGCAGAGGTTGTTTAAAGGTTTGTTTCTGAGTCCTGCCCTCACACACCTCGTGAGTGCAATGCTGGTGTGAGCACAGCCAGCTGAGCATTATTTTACATTATGGCTGTTCTCTTTTGAGTGGTGCAGATCACTGCCTCTGCTGTGCAGTGACACCATATCCTCAATTCTTGAGCCTGGATTCAGCAGGAATTAAGAAAACGAGTCTGAAAAAAAAAAGAAAATTAATATTTTAGTGATTATTTTATGGTGACTAGCCTCTCTGAAACAATTTGCTGTGTGTTTAAGGCCCAGTCAGTGTCCCAAGAGGTAAATCCCTCAATCCCTAAGTTGAGATGAGTGATATTTCAGAAATTATGAGTCAGTGACCAGAAGTCAGTTGGCATTAATTTACTTCTTCTCTGTGTGTGAAAATTAATGCTGGCAAAAGGGATCTCTGGCTTCCAGGTATCTGGAAATCCCAGCACGGGTAATGGAAGGACAGAGTGCTTTGATGTTGCTTCCTGGGGTTAGATTTCACTTTCCCTTCAGTAGCCTCCAAAAGAGGACAGAGCAGCTCAGGCTGGGGGTGTTCATTGATGTCTACTGGGGCCTCTCTGACAAAGCTGGGTCCCCCAACAGACAGGGCAGAGCTGCCCTAAATGTTCCAGGTGCCTTGATCTCAGCCAGGCAGCCAAAAGCTTTCACGTAGGCCTGGGATGGGCAGGCAGAGGTGATTTCTGTTGTTCACTGGGCCAGCAGGAACACCTGAGAGTGGCAGGTTAAAAACCAACATCTGGCTTTTCCTCGCTTGGGCCAAGGACATTTCTCTGGCCTTTTGACTTGTTCCTGGTACGTGTCTGACTGTGAGGTCCTCCTGTTGTTGCAGAGGAGCGAGAGATGCAGACTCTGCCCATGGAACGTGAGAAGGGGATGCGGGAGCTGCCTCAGGCCCCGTCCACCCCCACCCCGAAGCAGCTGCGAGTGCAGCAGCGGCCGCTGCCACAGCCCCAGGAGCTGCAGCAACCGCAGCCCCCGCGGCCCCGGCCACGGCCCCGCACGCAGCCACGGACTCCAAACCTCCCCAGGGAAAGGCCTTGAGCAGACATCCTGCCCGGAGGAATGTTGGTCTCTCTGCTCCACAGTTCCACTGGGAAAAGAAAGTTTCCGACAGCCAGGAGCCCCTCCTGCCCAGCCCTGCGTAACGCTCAGCTATGAAACGGCAGCTTTCGTTGCACACAATTAGAGAGAGCATCAAATGGAGACGAAGAGACCCAGTGGAGGAGATTCAAGGTGATGGGCATTCATCCCTGTGGCCATTTTTCTTTGAGTGTCTTCATGTTAGGATATGGATATGGAGCACTGAGCCTTGAAACCTGTGTCTTTCTGTGGTTCACTTGTTCTTACCTCACCTTGTTGTCTTCGTGATTTTTGGATGGTTTTCAGCAAGAAGAAGCTTAAGCTCAACTGAGACAAAATGGACCTATGGATCTTACAGGGTTTTATCTCCTGCTACACATTTAGGATGGCTTTCTGGCTTCAGCATCAAATACGTGGCCTCCTGAACCAAAAAGTAGTTGTATGTAATTAAATATTTGTCTGAAGTTGAAGGGATTTGTGTTGTATAATGCAGAGAAGAAAATATTGAAAGGATGTAGGAGAGCCTTGAAGCACCTGTGTGGGGAAAACAAAAATGGGAAAGGAATAAACTTTTCCCTTTCTCCACTGTGTTTAGAAAAAAAACTGTGGGATTAAATTGCAGCAAGGGAGAGTTAGGTCAGTATTTTTTTTTAATGAAACACTGAGAGAGATTACTGCGGTTTCAAAGGGTGAATGAGACAACATTCTGTGAAGCCTCTTTATCCTGCCAAGGGCTAGGGGAATGTGCTGCATGGCCTTTCCAAGGACTGTTTCAGCTCAGTTTTCTATGACTTTTTAGCAAATAAAACAAACCTTTATTCTCAGCATAAGTCTCTGTGGCTATCCAGACAAATTTTTTTTTT
>VWZT01000569.1:48526-94559 GCA_013397055.1 Pachycephala philippinensis
TTTTTTTTTTTTTTTTGGCATAGAAGAGGTCTGGTATCCTTTGGCTTGTGAAACAAGCATTATAAACTGCAAACCAGTAGGATTACTGGTGGCACTGTCTGAATTGTCATGGCTTTCCATCTCAGGGCCTCCTTCTGAAGGTGAGGGACTGCGTCTCTTGATTTTGCTGGTAATACCTCAGGTATAACCAGGGAATGGGAGGGAGCTGCTGAGAGATCTGCATCCCCAAGGGAAGAAGTTGGACTGCAATAAGTGTACCTGCATCACCTTCCATGTGCTGGACACTGCTTGCCCCTCTGGGCCTTGGGGATGTCCATAACTGCCTCTATGGGACAGCTGAGGAGCTGAGAGCACAGGCCTGTTTTAGAGCAGTGTCTGAATGGGTACACTGACGAATCTGGGATAAAAGGCAGAGCAGGTGAAGGAGGGGAGAGCTGCAAGAGCCACGGAGCATGAGACATGCAGCCAGCTACTGAGGTGTCAGGAAGAAGAACACCTAACATCTCTTTTAGGCTGGCCTATCCCACATGTGCCAGGGGAGATAAAACAGCCATGCTTTGTTTCTCCTGAGAAATCTGACTATTCTTATCTTCTGCTATAAGGGCAAGGGGGCAACTTGTCAGGAAAATGATGTCTGTGCCTCCTTCAGAGCTCAGTCACTTCACTTGAACTCTGACAGTGGGAACAACCCTGGGAGTGCCGCTTGTTCTCACCTTAGCTTTCTGCAGCTGATTTTTGGGCTTTCGCTATTTAAAGTTGCATTTGGTAAATGTTTCATGGTTTATTTTGTAACGTACCATATGCTATATCCCTGTGCTGAATGAATAAAGAGAAGACTGGGTGCAGAGGATCTTAGTTCACAGCTGTGCTGGTACTTCAGTATCTCACTTTGATACAAAGGAGGCAACAAAAACATTTTGGTCCCTGAGCCACAGAAGCAGGGATGCAGGAGGTGTCACACCATCCCTGGGAGGTGCAGGATGTCACACATCCCTGGGAGTGCCAGGGGCTGGTGGGCTCAGGCTGGTGTGAGTGAGCACAGCTGCTGTGCCTGCCCCTGGTGGCAGCACGCTCTGCCTGTCCTGCACCACCAGAGCTTTGCTGGTGCTGCTCTGTGGTTACAGGTGTGGGGGTCCTTCCAGGGGGAGAGGGAGAGAAGATTTATCCCTATTGGGTGGATTTACACCAAAACACAGTCCTTGTCAGGCAGGTAGTAAAATACTACTAGCACAGAGTATGCCTGTGCAAGGGAAAGCTCACCAGGGCAGTACTTGTTTTTGATTCACTCCCTTTTTTTTTTTTTTTTTTTAAATAGTCACCATTGTTTCTGTGATGTCTCATTGTACAAGTATCGTCCATTGCAGCACATCAGGAGCAAACATGAGCCATCGCAAAAACAATGCTCCATGACACATTCAGAAAAAACGCTGACTTATCAAATAGGCACCAAGTAGAACTTCATTTTTCTGAATGCATGTCATGGAGCATTCAAATCTCAGGCTTTTGTGCTGTAGTGGATGTTTCAGTTCTGGAAAATGAGCTGACACTGGGACCTAAGACATAACAGGATGTGCTTGGCTCTGGTGGTTCTGAGTGTAACCTCTCTTGGTTCTTCTTTTGTAGATGTGTCGACCACTGAGTCATGAGATGAAGTGTTTTTTCCTACTCTTCTTAAGGGGGATGAGATGATCGATGTGCTGTGCTTGTCCTTGTCTGTCTGCTGCCTCATCCCCCTGTTTGGAGAGCTGCAGTTTGTGGTGCCTGGGTATTAGCAGGGATTGGTGGTGTGCTCCAGAGCCAGCGCTGAAGGAATGGGGGGGAGGTGCAGCCCCATGATCAAAGCAGGTCTGTGGTTATGCTGTGGTCCTGTAGCACTCATCACATGGGCAGACTGAGAAGAGACCAAAAGAGCAATGGTTGGTTCTGTAGAAGATACAAATCTTCTCTCCCAGCTTTAGTCCATGTGAAAACAGCAGCACTTGCTGCCCAAATTTGGCTTTTCTAGTAAAGTAGCCAGAACCTGCTTGTGTCTCTGTTGGCTATTGGCCTGTCCAGAGGGAGGTTCACAGGCTTCTGGCACAGGCAGTGCTGGAGACAGCTAGATAATTTAATTTCTAAACCAAAACTCTGAGCCTGTAAAAGGTCACGTAGAAAACCATAGCTAGTACAAATCTTTCTTGAGATGTTTGCCAAAATGAAGCTGTGGGGAAAAGACACTGATTTTGTCCTTATTCTGCAACAGATAATCAGGTGCTGATGTGGAGATAAACCCCAGGTGGGACTGTGTTGTCCATCAGCTCCCTCCCCATTCTGACAGACATGTATCGTCTCAGTTGTCCTGAAGCCTTGTAAAGGCTTAGAAATGCTGGGTTTGTGTTTCAAACCACAGCCCCCATGAGCAGAGCTCAGCCAGGTGGGCAGGGTGCTCCACCAACATTCCTTGCAGGTGCCAGCCATGCAGTGAGCAGCCTGGCATGGCTGGCACCTCCTGATCCCCAAACTGGCTGATGGTGACCCTGAGGGAGAGAGGGTCTTGTTCGTGTGCTGCAGCTGATAATGTAAGAGGTCTGGCCTCAGGCTTTTGGATAAGATCAGTTTGTAGTAGCTGTCAAGCTTGTGAAATACCCCTGATGGGTAATCCTATCTCAGGCTGAGAAATGGCTGCTTGAGAAGATGAGCTGGATGACCAGGAAGCAGGACTTGAGTCACATAACTTTGTCACACTCTGAGTCCTGGGGTGTGGCTTTTCTTCCTGTGCAGAGCTCCCATCTGAAGTGCGATTTACCCGTTGGGCAGGGGCAGGAGTTGCCTGCCTTGCTGGGCCTCCTGCTTCCCCCTCTTTTTTCCATCTGAGGACAAGCTGCCTTGTTCTCACCTCCTGTGGCACTTCCCACCGTTACTGTCTATTCTAGCTTTCCTTTCCTACAAAACGCCCACTCTGGATGGTTTATTCTTCCTCTTTGAATGGCACCTCAGGACTCCACCTACACAGATGCCAGCCTAAGGGAGGAGAGGGGACTTCCAAGGTGTCCTCGTGGCTTCAGAGCATGGTTCCTCATGATCATGCCTACTCTGAGAAGCCCCTCTCCAGGTTGCTTTGCTGTTGGCTGCCTTTGCCAATGCTGTAAGGAGCGATTCCTGGCTCTGGAAGGAAAAACTTTGCTGCCTTCTGCCATGGAAAGTGCACAGCCTGTGCCTACTCCCCTTTTTGAGTCTCACTGGGCACGCAGGTAACCCTGGGCACAGAGCTCAGTGCTGTCAGGCCCTGCTAAGGCAATGTTTGATCCTGCCCACCTGCCTGTCACCAGCATTGACCTCAGAGAGATGCCAGTGCCTCGCCTGCCCTTGGTTTGGGTGCTATTGTTCGACAGTTTATGCCTCGGGTGCATCTGAAGCGTACTTTTGAGATAACAGGAAGAGATAACGCCACAACAGAGATGCTCATTGGTTGCATTTCCCACACGCTTTCTCTGCCTACATAAAAACAGCAGGCAAGTGTCTCGGGAGGCTGCCTGGCCTCCCACACAAATACCTCTTTTCATTTCCAGCCCTTTTGTGTGGCATGGGGCAGGCGAGCGAGCACGGTGCGGAGGCAGAGGGGTGCGAGGAGAGATGTGCTTGGTGTGGTCACTGCTGACCACTGAGGGGAGCAGCTCTGAAACAGCACTGCCTGCAGACACCCCCAAACTGCATTTCTGTGTTTGCCACTCCCTGGCTCGCCACCAGGGAAATGGGGACAGGCAGTAAGGCTGGTGCATTTGGACAACCAGCCCTTGTAGAGCCGCAGGATGAAATGTCTGGGACTGCTGCTCTCAGCAGCCGGAGTTAGGCAAACTCCTCTTCCTCTGTTAAAGCCAAAGCGAGCTTTCCCATGAATAATGGCAATGAAATAGAGGCTTGCTTGTTTGCCAACAAGTTCCTATGGAAGGGTGCCCTGGTCTCCAGCTTTTCTTTCATAAAAAGTGCACGCACATCACGTGCTTCCATGATGGGCTCTTCGCAAAGCCCACGTCAATCCCTTCCCCTTTTGGCTGGGTGCCCCAGAGCCCCCTGTGCTTGCTGGAAGGTTTTCTGGAGGATCCTGCTGGGCGGTTCCTGGAAAGGAGCTCTGTGCCAGGGCACTGGGGGCTTGCCCTGCTCTGCCTCTGCTCTGCTCTTACTCCTGACTCATCTCACAATGACACTGTGTCCTGTCTGTCCCTTGTGACTTGCCCTGCCCTGAGCAATAGGCACATGGCAAACCAGGGAGGGCAAGGGCAGTCTGCAGGCTTGGGATGCTCCTGCGATGCTCCTATTTGTATTCCTGCTGGGAATGGGATTTCTCCTCTTGTACGAGAAGGGAGTACTTGTAGCTATCAGTTTATGCTGGCACTTCTTCCATCTCTGTTTTCCTGGAGATTTTACAGCTGTTAAAGGCACCACCTGAGGGAGCTGTGTCTCCGGGAATGGCTGTACAACACCAGGCTGCACAAACAGCAAGGGCGACTGCAAGGCCCGTGCTGCAGACACACCGGTCACTGTAGTGACCAGTTCTGCTTGGCTTCAGTGATTTCAGTAGCCAGGGTCACTGTAATAAATGGCAGAATGAGGATGTGGTTCCTATTGCTGGTAGGAAGTGCTGGTATCTCAAATCCAAAACTCAACCAGCAAAACCTCCAACGCTCTTCTGCTGATCTTTCAGTTTCTGTAGATCCTATTTTTCTTTTAGCCACTTATAAATGACAAAGCTTAAGAGAAGACAAGGTTAGCCTAAAGCTAGCTGCTGCAAAAGAGGAACCAAGTAACAGGGAGATTTTTAAAAAGCACTGTCAGGAAGGAAACTTGTCTGTACAGCAAGCGACTTGTAGGAGCCTTTAGGCCCTGCAGTGGAAATTAAATACCAAGCATTGAAGGAGTTGATCGGAATCCGAAGTTTTCCAAAGGAAGGTGTGTTTAATAAGGAAGAAGGGGTGGAAACAAATGTTCCCTCCCTCTTACTTTCAGACATCTTGTCTTGCCTGGAAATACAGGCCACAGGTGGGCTGCTTTGTCTGATGCTGCTGAGAGCAACAAATATGTCCCTGACTGTCGCTGCCAAACTATGTTCTCTTATCAGGTTCATTCTTGTCCTTCTCACCCCTCTTCTTTGGCACAGTTTGGTGCAGTTTGGCTGGGGTATGTTCTAGGGAGAAGAGGCTGGACACATCTGATTATCAAATGTTACCTGCAGTAGGCCTCCCTATTGATGTTGGGAACAACACATTAGGATTTCCCTTAAACTGGAAAACCTCCAAACAGCATCTCTGAAGAACCACAGGTGCCAGGGTTAGAGGGGATGTCAACAGCGTGAGGAGAGGCATTTCAAGATGGCAACTGTAGAAGTAGTAGCTGTGAATCTCCTTTGTCTCAAAGCATCTGTGCTAGGCAAGAGCATCTGTGGCAGAGCACCTTAGGCAAATGCAGGCGTGATGTCTTATCTAGAGATGAAAAAGTGCACCATGACTGGCGGGCACCAAAGCAGCTGTCTCAGCTGACTCAACACATGTACACACATGTTAAACAGCGGGAACTGCTGGTCCTCTCCCTCTCCTGGAGTTTTGAAGGACACGTGTTTCTGAAGGCCTTATAAGAAATAGTACAGAAGAAAGGTTTACAGGCCTGGACTGACCAAAAGGGAAGAAAAAGCTCTGCTTCTCCAAGGTATAAAAGGAAGGTGCTGCATCCTTTTGGGAAAAAACTGCTGCAGGAAGCTGGGATGAAAGAAATGATGCAGGTGAAACTTGTCTGTGGGACAGGCGAGGCTTAGCCCAGCCCGCACTGAGCCTCTGTGGCTGAGTCTCGGGATGGGCACTGCTGCCTGGACACTTGGCCCATGCCCCACGTGGGACCCGGCTGCTCTGCTCCTTCTCCCAGCTCCCAGAGTCATGTGGCTGCGTGGAGAGCAAGCAGAAGGTGTCATGGGGCAGTCGTGTCTTGGAAGCAGAAACTTGTCTGCAGATGGTGTGGTGGCACCCTGCCAGGAACCCAGGCCATGGATCTGTGCCATGGGTCTCTTGGCAGCTTTGGCAGGCTGAACTGAAGTGGCTACCTGCCGCCACTTTGGGGTCAGCCTTTTGGGCAGGTACAGCCCAGAGTGGGCCAGGAGGGATGCTGTACTTCAAACGTACCACTGGAGACATTCCCTGGGGGAAATTGTGTGCATGAAGCATGGGAATTCCGTGCTCTGCCTGTTCAACTCCCAGAGCTGTGTGTTCTGGGCTACAGTCTCTGCCTTGGGTGGTGGGCAGCATGGCTGGAGGAGGGCACACAAGGCTGGACTCATGCTCAAGGGGCAGCTGGACCATTGCTGCTCAGGGAGCTGCTCAGACTCACTGGAGGAGATGGGGAATTTGTGGGCTGCCCATACAATGAAGACAACAGTTTAGGGATGCAGCACTTGTTAGCCAGTGCACACCTCTGGGCAGGGAGGGCAGTTTACAGCACAGAACTGTCTAGAAGCTCCAGAGCAATGCCCTGTCCTGCAGGATTTGGCCCAGGTGCTCCATTCAGCCTGTCTCCAGGGTGAAGAAGGGGAGGCTGC
This sequence comes from Pachycephala philippinensis, assembly GCA_013397055.1. Classification (NCBI taxonomy): domain Eukaryota; kingdom Metazoa; phylum Chordata; class Aves; order Passeriformes; genus Pachycephala; species Pachycephala philippinensis. Next base: position 55,086 of record VWZT01000569.1, read on the forward strand.
AGGTGCCCTGCCTGCAGCAGCCTGCTTGGTGCTGGTGTGAGCGTGGGGTGCACATGAACATGTTGGTGCTGTCATCTAGTGGGACCACATGAGCACAGCTCAGCCACGGCTCTGTGCCCTTCCTCCCATGCCTTTTACTCCTCCATTGCAGTAATTTACATCCTGACTATTAGGCCTGTATTTTGTGTCCATAAAGCTTTTCCTTAAAATAGGCAGTGTGAAAGCTGTTGTTGTTACAGGCTTCGTACACAGTTTATGTCAGGCTTGTTTATCACAGGCCAGGCTTAAAGGGAGCTCATCCAAACTCTTAAACTCTGATGGCCCTCACATACTTTCTCCCAGCAGAGTGTATTTTGTGCCTGTAGAAGAGATCAGCCCAATGCAAAAATAGAATAATCGTTAACTGGCCATGTAATTTAGATCTCATTTTGCACCCAAGGAGATACAAGTGGTCAAGACTAGAGACTTCTCTTAAGCTCTTGACTTCTGTTATTTGTATTTGAGACACAAATCACTATCGTCTGCTTGTGATCTTCACTACAATCAGTTTTGGTTCCTCTTGCAGCTGCTCAGACATTTTCTAACCACTTTCACAACACGTGGCAAACCTCCCTGTCTGCTTCCTTGAAATTTCCCAGAGGGTGTGTTGAGAAAACTTGTTTTCTGGAAGACAAAAAACCAATGTCAGAGACTCAGTGTTTGGGATGTGTTCAAGGCTGGGTGGCAGCGGAAGGGCAGAGGTGGGATTAGGGCCGTGTAGCTCATCTTAGGTCTTTCCTGGCCTCTAATGGCCTTCTGGCTTTGTCCTGTGTGTGCCTCCTCGTTCCTCACAAAGCAGAAGGAATCCTGGCACATCTGACACTGCTAATTCTGGTGGAGGAACTGGAACGCGGACCACAGCTGGGCAAGGGACAACAAGGAACTGAAAGCACTCTCCTCAAATGAGGCAGCACTGTCATGTTTTTGTTTTTAAAGATGCGGGTTTTATTCATCCTTATTTTAAATAGAACTGTAGAACAACCCCTGTGCTATGCTTCTCTACCCTTCCTTCTTCACCTTCCTTTTTTGGGAAGCACATTAATCTGCAGGTTACTTCTGTGTAAATACAGTACATGTTTAGTTTCTGAAGGATTCCTAACTTTATTTCTCTTATTTTATTCTGCTGTGTAAATCACTCCTTGTCGCTTGGTTAACTATTTCAGCTCATGGTGTCAGCTGTGGAGACTGCAGAAACTCAGTGGTGGAAGCTGATGCTGAGTAGAGGAAGGTCTTGATTGGATTCTGTTTCCACACATGGGGATGGTGTGGAGGTCATGCAAAAGAAAAAAAAAAAAGCCACAGATGTTTGGAATCATAGAATCATTTAGCTTGGGAAAGACCTCTAAGGCCATTGAGTCCAACCATTAATCCAGCACTGCCAAATCCACCACTAAATCATGTCCGTAAGTGCCACATCTACACATCTTTTAAATACCTCCATGGATGGTGACTCCACCACTTCTCTGGGCAGCCTGTTCCAGTGCCTGACCGCCCTTTTGGTGAACAAATTGTTCGTAATATCCAATCTAAACCTCCCCTGGCACAACTTGAGGCTATTTCCTGTCACTTGTTACCTGGGGAGAAGAGACCCACCCCCACCTGGCTACATCCTCCTTTCAGGGAGTTGTAGAGAGCAAGAAGGTTCCCCCCGAGCCTCCTTCTCTCCAGGCTGCACTGCCCCAGCTCCCTCAGCGACTCCCCACCAGACTTTTGCTCCAGACTCTTCCCCAAACCCATTGTCCTTCCCTGGACTCGCTCCAGCCCCTCAATGCCTTTCTTGTGAGGGGCCCCAAACTGCGCACAGGATTCGAGGTGTGGCCTCACCACTGATGTGCATTGGCTCACAGAAGATTGTTTTTGGTGAAAGCTGCCCAGATGCGACTGGAGGGCAGCCGGGACCCGGGCAGACACATCGTGCGGGCACCACCAGCCCTCCCTGCCCCTGCCCGCTGCCCAGCATCCCAGTTCAGCCCCCCAATCTCCGGGAGATGCCCAGGGCTGCCCTGGAGCCCCGAGGAGAAACCCCCGCAAGGCCAGGAGAGGGCACCTGGAAACAACTGTTCTGTGCAGGGCTCTGCTGCTGCTGGGCTCTTCCCTTTCCCTTTTCTCTTTATCCTCGCCTCCCCCTCGCCCCACCTTCCTTTGCACAAACCCTGCGAGCCGTTTTCATCTTCCCGGGAGCTCGCAGCTTTTGTGCCCTGGAAGAAGCGCACAAAGCACCGCTGGGGGTGCGGGCAGCAGCCGGCTGCGCCTCTCCCGCCGCATCCCCTCTCCTGCCGCATCCCCTCTCCCGCTGCATCCCTTCTCCTCCTGCCCCAAATCCTCTCCCCGACTCCACGCACATGCCCGTACACACCTCCATATAAAACACAGAGGCACATGCAGGTGTATTGTCACCACGCAGCAATTCAGGGGACAAAACCTGATCCTTTTTTTTCTTTCTTTTTTCTTCCCCTGAAAAGCTCTCCCCCAAAACACGCGGATTTCAGTAAAAGAGCACCTGCGTTCAAACTACGGTGGCGTTTCGAGGAAGGAGAAAAATGCCCCACCTCATTGAGCAAGAGCATCAGGCTGGATGCAGTGCCGGGCTTGGATGTCTTTTTGAGCCGCCACTACACCCTGGCTCTTGGAACACTCCTTGGAACAGGCTGCCCAGGGAAGGGGTTGAATCATCATCCCTGGAGGTGTTTAAAACCTGTAGATGTGGAGCTCAGGGATCTGATTTAGTGGTGGGCTTGGCAGTGCTGAGCTAATGGTTGGACTCGGTGATCTCAGAGGTCTTTTCCAAACTAGATGATTCTGTGACTCTTTTTCTTTGTGTTAATCCTGGTTTAATGGTGCTCCCTGAAAATCCGGGTTTTCTGAAGGATGAAAACAGTGACCTATCAGACTTCAAATCAAAGGTGTCAGGCTGCAGAAATGTTCAGAGCCCTGCTGCACTGAGGGGTGGCTGGGTGCAACACCAATTTCAGCCAAATTATAAATCTCCTGGCATTCATTTGGAGTGAATTTTGACACATGCAGTTGCATTGCAGCATCCCTGCCTTGCTTCCCTTCTGGGACCGGGAGCATCCCATGGTCTTTCTCTCTCTCACCTGTGCAGAGATGGACTCTCTTCGTCCCCAGTCCCCAAACATGTGCTGTTTCTTCCTCATTTCTCATGGGTGCTTGCAGATTCAGGCGTGAAATCTCTACCAACAAATGGTTTTTACACTCTCTGCTGTGTGGCTTTGCTGTATACACTCACGCCCTAATTGCGTCACTTCCCTGCAACTCCCTTCCTCAGGTGAGCACCCCCTCTCTTAGTCAAAGCATGACACAATAAACATTTCATGCTCTAGCTGTGCCCAGACAGTGCACACGTCACTCACATTATGTGTACATCTTCACTTATTAAGCACAGAGGCACCGCCCGCTCTGTACTAAATTCCTGCTACAGACTGTGTGTATACAGGCACCTTTTCCATACAATTTCAAGTTTTAAAAAAATTCGTTTTCTTTGCACACACACACGCGTACTTTCCTCTCTCTGGAAAAGACAAGCCTTTGTTGTTAGGCTGTCTTTGCTCCTCTGGTCGTTCTTTCCCCCCTTGTTTCTGACTGTGTTTTCCTTAATGCCTGTCTCTCCTGCTTGTTCAGGCTGTCAGCTAAAGCTGCAAGGTGCTGCAGATGTGCTGCTCGAAATCATGTTTGTCCAAGGCATTTTCCCGGGTCGACGTGTGGCTCATTAAAATGGGCTCCGTGTGTGCTCCCTCAGTGAATCCCCCTGCCCTGTTTTAAGGGTACAAACGCAGCTTTTTGACAAAACACTTTGCTCTGGTGGGACGCTCTGTGCTGTGCTCTGGTGGGAGTCCCCCTCGGGGAGGTGCAATATCCATCCGTGTTGTAAGAGCTAAAACCTGACAACTGCTTTTGCAGTGCCCTGCTCTTGCCAGGAAGGACTGGATGGCCGTGCCCAGCCTGCCTAAGCACACCTGTGTCCTGGGTGAGGTGCTGGATGTGTGGGGGGTGTTGCTCATATGCAGGAGCTGAGGGAGGAGCAGAAAGCTGAGGTGCAACAAGCGGCGGTGAAGGAGGTGAGTGCTGTGGGTGCTTGAGTGGCCAGGAGGGGCTTCAGGATGGCTTGCTGGCATCAGCAAAGGCTCGTGGCTTTTGGGAGGGCACAGCCTGTGGTAGGGGGTCCCTGTTGATGGAATGGGAGCAGGCAGCCGGGCTGTGCTGTGCTGCAGCACCAGGGAAGGGGAGGTCATGGGGCATCCCCTCACTCCTGAGCGCTCAGCACTGGCCACCAGCCATTCCTGGGGAGGTTTCCTGCACCTCACTGCTGCCTGGTTTGCCTAGGGCTCTCAAGGACCAGCCTTTCTAGGGCTTTTGCAAGTGATGGGGTGTCCCTGCCCAGAGCTGTCAGTCTCTGCAGAGGGGCAGGGCCTGAGCCCTGGGCAAAGGGCATCAGCTCCAGCCAGAGTTCAGCTGCTTCCCCAGCTGTGCTCTGCATTTAAATAGCAGCTTCCTGCAGCTCAGAGTGAATTGCCTCTGACTGAGAGACCAGAACTGTGAGGAGGTATGTGGATGACACTGAAAAGTGTTGGCTTTATGGGATTTGACTGGTGCAAAACCAGCTTATGGCTTTGCATGCCTGAGCACTAGTGGTGACCTGTCCCAATGCTAAGGCAACATGCAGCAAAAAGAGCTGTGCCAAGTGCCTCCATCCCTCTTCCCAGTCTGCATTGACCCCAAATGCATCCACATGTTGTGAGAGGCTCCAGTGAAGCGGATGAACAGATATTAACTCACCTGAAAGGGATGTGGTGCGATGTGACGTGGTGTGGGAGGGAATCCTGAGTCTGAGGAAGTCTCTGACTCCTCTGGGGAAGGCACAGCCAGGCTCTGTGGTGTCCCTGAGGGTGGTAGCATCTTGTGCTAAGCAACATTTTTGCCACGAGAGTGATACTGGGGGCAAACCTTTGAGTAAAATATATTCAAAGATACTGGCTTGTCCCTGCAGTGCTGTGCCAGCAGCACCCCTGATACTCAACCCAATTTCCTCCCCTACTGGTCTCAGCCTGCTGGGTGTCTCACTGGGGTTAGGGTCCTAAACTGGTCATGTGCTCTTCACTTTTCCCCCCCTTTACATTTATTCTTTTCTGTTCAGAACAGACATGAGGCAGGAAGAAATGCCCAGCAGATGTACTGTGCATCTTTCATGGTCTCCTCAGGACAGCCTCCTCAGAGAAGTGACACCAGTGCTACTTCCAGTTCCATCCCTCTTTTCATGCCTTCATCCCAACCTTATGGTGAGTCACAACAGTTATATTTACGTCTAACAGAGCCAGGTTTTGCATAAGCTGTTTTATTTTTTAGTGAGCTCTCTTGTCTGCTCAGTCAGGGGATGGCAGCTGGTGCTGCCACGATGGGGGAATATCTCCAGCTCGTTTTGCTCTGCCTCTCCTTTCTTACGCACAGTAAACCAATGGCTCTGGCTCCCCACCCCCACCAGCTTGCTGACCTGGAGACCTCTGGGCATAAACAAAGGGCTGTGTTAGTGGAAAATTGGTGCAGCCCCCAGAAGGTCCTTAGGAAACATGTGAGCCCGGATGGAGCCAGCTGCTCTGCGTGGGAAGGCAAGAGGCTAGCCCAGATGAGGCAGAGCAGAAAGGAGAGCCAGAGCTGGAGCTCATTATTTGTCTTGTGGCCGAGAAGATGAGTGGCTTGGGCTGGATGTGGGTGAATGGTGCTTGGCCGTGTTTTGTGCAGTGACCCTCAAGGCGAGCTGAAAGAGCTGTGGATATCAGGTCTTGGCAAAAGGATGTTGGAAACCCCACAGCCCCAGGAGGCTCCTAGGGCAGCATGTTGCTGTTTGTAACCATTAGCTGAGTCTTTGCACGTCTCCTGTCACCTGCAGTTTTATGTTCAGCAGGAAAGGCACAAACCCAGTACATGGGCACTTGCTGTCTGGTGCACGGCTCCTCCCTTTGCTTCCAGACTGTCATTGTGTGAGAGAAAAGCATCCAGGCTACCCAAGGAGAGAAAATCTCTTCTGTGCAACCCCTTGCACCCCAAGGAGGTGATTCAGATTTGAAAGGTTGTTTCTAACATAATCTTTGCTCTGGGGTCCTGGCTGGATGTGACTATGGATACTGTGAAACACATGTGTTAAGCAGGGTGATTTGTTGGTGCTTATGGGGAGGCCACAGCTTTTTAGCCTCCTTGTGACATCCATTTGGGCTCTGCATGTGTGTTTTGGGGGTAATCTGGCTCACACACTGAAAGCCCTCCCTCATACCACTGCCATGGCTCTGAGGCTCAAAGCAGAGGGTGAGGCAGCATCCTCTTTGTGAAGTGAGTTGAAATGGTTCAGCTTTCCTTCAGAAGTTTCTGGGTGACCAGCCATGTTAACACAGCTGCAGCTGTGTCTCCACAGGGATGTTGTTTTTACAAGCTGAAACCAAGAACAATTCCCTCAAAGATGCACTGAGGATAAAAGTGATTATGCGGTAAAGACCAGTGCTGTCGCTTGAGTGGTGCTTTGGCTCAGACCTCTTCCCTCAGAATTGGAGAGCTGTAGGATCAAAGCTTAATTTAGGCCGAAAGGGACCCTCCAGAGGTGATTTAGTCCAATCCCCAATGAACCCCCAAATGCAATGGGTAGACTGCAAGGCATCGTTATGTTTCTGAGTAGAGAAACTCTGACAATAAATCTTGGCTTATTGGGGTTCCGTGGGACTTATGTGGTAATATAAGAGGGGCCAGAGGTTTGGTTTGGCTGAGAGTCACATCCAGACTCTTGTAGGCTGGTGTCACCCTGCAGAGCTGTGGTGGTGCTGGTCCAAGCATGATCCCTCAGTTCATCCTGAATAATTTTGCTGCCTTCACCACTCTCAGCTGTATCTGTCTGGGACAGTGTGCTCTGTGCCCGTCATCGTGGCTGTGCTTTCCTGGATTGGGCTGGATAAATAATGGCCTCTTTACCCCTCTGCAGTGGCTCTGTGGCAGTGCAGTGGAGGAGGCACAAGAGCTGCATCACCTGCTGGTTTGGCCTCCTGGTGGAAGGGTGGTAGGAACATGGTGTGTGGGGCAGGCCCGTGTGGACCCAGGAGCTGTGAGGAGGCCACCACTGGTGTTCTGTGGCCTCACATAGGTGGTGGTTTTGCCTTGCTGTTGCTGCTCCCTTCTCTCGATGGTGTTCTGGTACCTCTCCTCCCACCCTTTTGCAGCCAGGGGAAGAAAGGAGGGTGCTTAGAAACCTGCCTCCCTGCAAAGCAAATGCTCCAGCTAGCTAGAAGCAGTCGTGTCCTGTCTGACCCTTGGTAGGAGGTGCATCTCTTTGTAGAGAAGGTTAATACATCCGGCATTTCTGCTCTCTGGATCCCAGAGCACACATGCCTGGAGCCCAAACCCTTCCCCAGACCTCCCAGGTTTCCATGAGTTTGCAACTGTGCTTCCTGCTACTGGTTGGTGTGGACGTATGAAAGGAACAAATGTTGGATGTTATTTAGCACTTCAGTCAGGTCGTGCTGCAGCCAGGAAGCGCCATGGTCTGTAATGGAGAACATATGGGATCTCACACAAACACCCTCACTCGCTCCGTCCTCGTTTCCCTGCCTGTAAAATGGAAATAATAATTCAGTGCCTCAAAGAAGAGCAGTGGGCCTTGCTTAACAAACTGGTTTGTGTCATGCTCACAGGCCTCCATCCAGGAGGGGTGGCAGGAGGGTGTTGTGTTTTTAGTGGCAGGAGCGTTGCCAGCCTGTCTTCTTCCCTTGCTCCTGGTGGGAAGGAGATGCTGGATGGCCTGTTTGGATGGCAGGCATTGGAGCACAGTGCCCCTGACCACACAGGGACCTCTGGGGACCCTGCTGTACCAGATGGGGACATGGCAGCACAGTGACCAGTGCCCATCTGCACAGTGGCTACCCCAGAGCCCTTGTGGTGGCTCTGCTCGGGGCAAGATCAGTCCCACCCGGGAGGTGTTGGATGGTTTCTCTTGGCCCTGTCATCCCTGCAGCCATCTGTGTCTGTTCTCAGTGGTTGTCAGGAAAACTGGATCCCTCCCGTGCAGCCGTCCTCACACATGTGTGCTCTACATCAAATGCTTGCTCCAAGAGATGGGAGTAGCATGGAAAAAAGTCATCTTGGAAGATAGGAATATTTCCCCAGATAGTAACATAAAGTAAAAGCCAAGAATCTATTTGTTTATTTTTTCCTCTTTCTCCTCTGATTTTTTTTTTTTGTATGAGAGTTTTTATTTTGCCTAGCTATCTTTATCTTAGAGCTGTTTTTAAAAAATGACTTTCCTTTTCCATACTGACCTTTCTGAGGCAGAAGAGAGGAACAGCCTTTAGAGAAGAGAACTGGTTAAGCCAGAAACCCCTTCTGCCTTGTCTTCCTCCTCATCCAGGGCACTGTCTTCATTCCCTCCATCCTTCACTCTTGTTGTTGATTTCTAGAAAAGGAGATGGGCTCCTTTCTGCTTCCTGATTGACAGGCTCTAACACACACATACACACTCCCTCCCTCCCTCCCTCCCTTCCTGTGTTGGTTGATATTTTCTTGGTCTTTTTACTCCTGCTGAGCCCAACGCACTGATGTGATGAGCTTAAGGCTCAAGACCTTTCAGGAATGAAAAATCTGGGCTCCTATAACACTGGAGGTCTTCTCCAGTCTTCAGCAGTAGGGTTTGTAAGAAGTCATCCTGGTGCCCAAAGCCACCTGAAAAGCAGGGTGGCTGAGCTGGACTGTGACCAGTGGTGTGTGCATTTGGTCAGAGTGAAACTCTGTCTCCCACCATTTCAGTCTGGCCTGAAAACCTGGAAGTGTGAGCACTCCGCACAGAAATTTCCATAAAACCCCAGCTGCTACTACCTGGCCAGGGAAACCAAATGTCCAGGAGAGCTTCTGGGGCCAAGAGAGAAAAAGAGGGTCCCTGGCACCCCTCTGAGAGGCAAGGATGGGGCCAGTGGTGTTGCTGGACTCATCCTGCAACCCTGTGTGGTAGCTGGTGAAAATCTGTCAAGGCTGAGATGCACTGAGCAAACCAGCTCACCAGTAAATGAAGTGGCATTTTGCCAGAGAAATTTTTGCTCAGCAGAAACCGTGTGGCTGCATCTGATATGGACTCTGTAAATGGCCGTTAGATTGTTGCAGATGAGACTGATATAATTGAATTTAAGGAAAAGGTTTAGGAGGGAGTAAACTTTTTTTTTTTTTTGCATAGTTTCCCAGAAACACTTTTTCTTTTTCCCCTTCAGTTGGTAGCTGAAAATGTCGATAGGATGCAGTTAATACCTGGAGACAAAAATAAGAACTAAGGGAGGGCGAATGAGAGGGAAAACTAGAGATGTCCATCTTCACTAGAGCTGGGCGTATGTAGCAATAAACGTTCACAAAATGTGCTTGTGAATAAAACATGCAGCCTGTCTTCCTCAGCGATCGTGACCCATTTTATTCCCAAACACTCCGCTGAAAAAGAATTTTCTACCCACAAAGATGTTCACGAAAGCAAGCTATCTTTTGGAGTAATGTGAATAAATATAATTGAACGCTCAGGCTGGCGTTTACTCTCAAAGCCATGCTGAAGAGCCCTATCAGTTGCATAATGGGCTCGTGGAACAATTGGGCGTGATTGCAAATAACTCGCGACGAGGAGGGGATGTCACCTAACTAGAAGCGACACCGGATAGCTTACATGACCAATGGCACAACATAAATGCTGAGTGAGGAGTAGGATATTTTCAGCAAAAGGGTCCCAGCTCAGCCATATGTTAAAATGCCTTAATGCAAGCTGCTTGTCACAGCCATTGGAGAAGCGAGCCCGCCCGGGAGCAGCCAGGCTGCCGGCTGATAACGCGGGGACAGATAGCGGGGCTGCGTTTGTCGGGGGATTTATCTGCACTCAGCTACTTGATCAGCTGTAATCATACGTGACAGCAATGTGAAGTCTGAAGTTGTGGTCAATCAGTTTGAATTAATCCCTCCATCAATGTCACTAAGCGAAGATCAGGGCAAGTTGGTGTTGTTTTGTCACTTAGCCCGTCGCCAGGAGGAACGGCTCTCCCCGCGATCTCACCTCCAGGTGATCTCACCTTTCCTGCGCTGGCCTACATTTCTCTTTGTGAACCTTCCCTGGCCATGGTATCAGGGGTGGGCACGGAAATGAGCTATTGGTTCACGCAGAGTCTGTTCACCCCTGGCTGTTGCAAAGTCCTCTCCAGTGGGTTTGTCATTTTTTTCCATGTGTAGCAGCAAGTTGCATTTCCATACGCCCAGAATGCCTGGGCTTTCCCAGCGTCTCCCAGATGGCTATTACACATTAAACTATAATTGCACCGTCAGGGAGTTTTCCTTTCTGATGGTCTGCCAATGAGTTCCTTTTCAAAAAATTATATCTATTGAGGTTAGCAGCTCGGGCAGGAAACAATCCAGACAAATGCAGGCTGCCCCATCTTCGGGCCAATTAATCTGAACCAGATATCCAGCGAGAGGGTGGCAGCGGAAACGCTGAATGAGAACTGTGGGGAGCACAGGGCAATTTAGCTGGGCTGTAAACTTGCAATTGAGATGCTGGCAGCAGCACTCGGTGATTATGGGCTCTGGAGAGGGCACAGGAGGACTCTGCTGCAGTGGGCAAGGGAGGATGGGGCTTACGGACAGCAACTACAACGCTGTTGTGCTTCAGGCATTCCAAGGCCAGCTCCGTACTGACGAACTGCCGAGCGTTTCTGGAGGGAAGGCCAGCGAAGTGCTAGGCTGGAATAGCATTCCAGTGGGAATAACCTGTTGGCAAAGTGCAGGAGAGGAGCCTGCCTTGCTCAGACCTCACCCAGGAAGCAGTTTGCTGTGCAGCACAGCACTGGCTAAAGGTGCTGTCCTGGATCTTGGCAATGCAGAGAGCACCTGCATTAAGATGGAAAATTAAGAACGGCAGTTTTAGGGCAGAAACACTCCTCGGAAGCTGGGTGGCTGCCTGGATGGGGCAGTGTGGATTGCACAGAGCCCATGGGTAGGGAAGTTGTGAGCAACTCTGCTCTGGAAGCTCAGCAGTGCGTAGTGACTGGCAATTCCTGGCAACCCCATGGCAGGACAATAAATTAAGAAAGTAGGATCTAACTTAGAACATGGCAAAGCAAAGAGGCAAAGCCATGTATTTCATTTTCTTTATTCCATCTATGAGGATTTAAGACCTTCTGGCTTAGAAAGAAATGAAAAATTGTTCCGAATGTTTCATTTTGACAATACTGAGATGAAATCTTTCGGCTGCCTGAAAAGTTGATTGGTCACCCCCCACCCCTACGTTTTTTTCTCTTTTTTAAAAAAAATACCAATAGCTATGCAGGCTGTGATGAGTCCACAAAGATTTTGGTGCCATCAGATCTGAATATATGTCAGAAAAAGCACTGCCAGTTGTATTCAGGTGCAGAATCAGGTGATCAAGGAGATGTCATGGGATAAGGGCATGGGTTTCTCCATGGAGCGCCATGAAGTCTGAGATCAGGTTCACAGTAATGAATGTTAACCAAATGGGGAGGAATGTGTACAGGAAAAGTTTGATAGAGAGGTCTAAGAGTAGGAGATTAGCCTGAGATAATAAGTGCCTTTGTACTGTAGGCTGATTTGGAAAAAAAAAAGAAGAGATTTTACTCATTCTCTCTCTCCCCGTCTCTCCTCCTCTCCCCTGTTTGCCTCAAAGTTATAATACAAATAACACAATATCTATAAACCCTCTCTCAGCGGCTCCATTCCTGACCCTACGTGAGAAAAAAAAACCTCAAAGTAACAGAAAACCTTAGGCAAAAACGTTCAGGAATGGATAGCATGTGATATTTTGTATAGATTTTAGTCCTGCTAGCTGAGTTATATGAAAATGAATTGGATGCAGCAGAGAGGTCAGCAAAAAGCTGTTGTTAAAAGCTACTCTCTTTCAAGACACATAAAAACCCCCCCGAACACATTCCCTTTATGAAATATACAGCTGCAATGATAGGAGCTGCTATCCGAATTGCAAACGGTGGGTCAGGAGAGGTGTGACCAGAGGAGAGAGCAACTGAGGGCAAGGACAGGAGGCCAGTGCAGAGCACGGGAGGGAACTGTATTATTTTGTGCAGAAAAGCCACAAAAGTGTCGCAGAAGCAGATAAAGCAGGATGTAAGCAAACATCAAAGAAGGGCTTGGAGCACCGCTTTAGAGAGTTTTAGGGGAAACAATCCTGAAATAGTGACTGGGAAATCTCTCCTTTGTTTCCCTTCTGTGTTTAGGAAAACAGGCTTTACCATTGCTTGCGTGCACAGTTCTGCCAAGGAGAGAGGGACGTGCCCTGCTGCAGGAGAGGCAGGCTGTGAGGACACGGCAGCAGGGACAGGGGTGCCGAGGGGCAGCCAGGACACTCATTTTCTCTCTCATCCCCTGTTCCCCCGTTGCTCAAAATGTTCGTCTTTCAAGCAGTGGTCACTATTCCAGCGTGGGTCTGTGCAGGAAGGAGGCTTTCTCTGGAAAAGAAATGTGGTTCAACCAATTAGGAAGAAAGTAGTGATGTTCTTAGCAGATTTTTGGCCAAAACCCCAGAGAATGAAAGGCTGAAATTAGGCAGGGAAGTAACCTCTGCTATGAAGAGCTCTCTCAGCTTATGTCTGCAAAGTTGACTTTTTCTTGAGCACATTTTGATGGCTTTAAAGTCATGTACTGTGCGTACATGGTACTTTTTTGTGTGGCTAAGCTCTCAAAGTGAGCGTCTGAACACGGCTTTGCAGTCTGCATGAGTGGCTGATTTCCCTGCACGGTGACAAGTCTGGTTAAATGTATCCTGGGCTGAGCAAAATGCAGACAGAGCCCCAGCCTGACCCCCTGCCAAGGCTGGAGCGGGACAGGAGACCCTGCACTGCAGCTCCTTGGTGGAGCTTCCAGGGATGGGACATCCACAACTTCTCTGGGTGACCTGTTCCAGTGCTTCACCACCCTCACAGTAAAGAATTTCTTTGTAATGTTTAATCTAAACTTGTCCTCTTGCAGTTTGAATCCATTCCCCCTTGTCCTGTCACTCCATGCTCTTGTACAAAGTTCCTCTCCACCTTTCTTCTGGGCTCCCTTGAGGTATTGGAGGGTAGGATGTGAGGTGGACAAGAGGTACAAAAGCTAAAGTTCTGGGAGGTGGTGAAGTGTGAGGGATATTCTGCTCTGTGGGCAAACAGACACGATGTCCACAGCTACTTCTGGTATGCAGCAGTGCTTCAGACACATGCAGACCAAAATTCCTACTTCCCTTATGTTTTTCTTTAAAGTAAATAATCAACAAAATTAAAACAAGCCTTCCCTTCCTCGCAAACTAGAGATGAAATGTTGGATGCCAGCACCCTACAGACAGAAGCTTGTGCAGCTGGCAATCACCAGCCCCTGGGCAAGCAGAAGGAGGGTCTCAAGCCCCAGACAGGGGTTTCTGGGTGTGACAAGGGGGGACTGTCACAAACCCACCCTGCTCTTGGGCTGTATGCAGAAGAGTGTGGGGAGGGAAGGTGGATGTCGTCAGTGCTCCGCAAGACCCAGGGCAGGCTGCTTCACATTTTTCCGGCCCAATAAGTCAGCAGAGAAAGCCCTGCTAGAGCCAGTCCTTTTGGTTCTCTTGACCTCTTCCCTTCCACAGCCCACTGCATCCTCCCTCCCCTGTGGGAAGGGGTATAGCATCCTCAGAGGGCTGGGTAGCACCTCAAGCCCCGTGGGAGGTCAGTCTGGGGGCCTCTGCCACGTGCTGCAGTCCTGCTCTGGCTGGAGGACAGAAAGGGTAACAGGAGCTGGCAGTGCCGTGTCTGTCATCCCGTGGGATGGGAAGCTCAGCCTGAACCAAAGGGGCCATTTAGCATTGTGAATTATTGAGTGCCTTGCAATGTGGAGGAGCTGAGTGAGTCAGCTGAGGTCGGGCAACCTGTGCTCCACTTTTAGAAACACAGGCTGACCAGGGACCAAAACACCCCTCCAGCCCACCAAAACTGCTCTGTGCGGGCCAGAGCCCCTTGCAGCCGGGTGGGGATGATGTGGGGCCAGATGGGAGGAGATGCTGGGGGTCTCACTGGTGGCAAAGGGGGAAGGGATGCACTCTCCCTCCAGGGATGGAGTGAGCAGGCTGGGCAGTGAGCTGTGAGCACACCGCTGGTGCTTAATATTTATTAATGACTTGGAAAAGTGGGGGGAGCAGTGAAGCAGCAAGTTTTGCAGATGGCATGAAATAATTTAGGGTAGGAAAGACTGTGCAGGCACCCGGTGGGACTTACCCAAGGTAAGGGGCAGGTGACCCTCGCTGTTGGCACATACGGTGGGGAAGGCTCCCTCGGTGCCACTGCTGCCTCTCTGGGTTCTCTACCCGCCTGGGTGACAGCGGGGGGAGGCTGGGTGTCACCACACACAGCTCACTGGGAACATCTGCTCAGTCTGCAGCAGCTGTCTCAGAAGAGAACAAAATGGCTGGCTATATAAAGAACAGCATTAAAAAAAAAAAAAAAAAAGCCGTGCTGAAAATACCACCTTTCTGCTGTCTAAGCAGAGCAGGTGAATTATGGACTGGAGACATCCTCTTGTTGCACGAGTAAGAGATGACGAATGTGGAGCATAAACGAGCAGGGAAAGTGATGGATGCAGAGAGGCTGAAAATAGCGACTGTCTTGTCCCCATCTGTATCAGGAGGATTGAGGTGAAGTGTTTGAAAAACAAAGACAAATTGGTTTATCCCCCTAAATGAGCCACAATCAAAGAGACATCCATGGACACTGATGGACAAAATGGCTAATGTGGGCAAAAGGATGGGTTCTTTTCAGCTGTGTAGCATCAGCCTGGGGGACGAGACAGTGCAAGATACATAGTGCACACCGAGTGTCCAGCATGATTCAGGACTGTACATGTAGGTGAATCACAGACATTCATGTTTTGTGTCGGGGTTAGGAGTTGGCATGGCAGGTTGACTGGGCTGTAACTCCAGAGGGTTGCCCTTGAGGCTCCCTGCAGCTTCTCCCTGAGGTGTGGCAGTGGTCACAATGCAAAGGCGATGCTAAGCTGGGAGGGAAGGTTAGTGGAAGGTGCTCCCATCAGCGAGCATGTGGGACCCATCTGACTTCCTCACAGAAGAGGACTGAGGTGCTGGGCTGTGCCACCAACAGCAGTGGGGGAAAGAGGCTGAGGAGATTGGGGTTTGCATCAAAATGTCTGCCAATCCTTGCCTCTCCACCTGCCCACTGGCACCCAGGCCTGAGGTTTGGTCTTCTAACTGCACCAGGGGTGCAGAATCTCTCTGCCCCAAAGCTTTTGCTGCTTAGTGCAGTTGTCTGCAAGATACACACAGCGTACAAAAGTTGTGCCTTGGCAGCTGATGGGGTAAAAATGCAAGTTGGAAATAGTTGTCTCAGAGACACACATATTCGTACTGTTGAAAAAGAGCTGCTTCTCACCTAGGATCATAAAGCAGTGGGCAGTGGGGCTCTGAACAGCATTTGGTCCCTTGCACAGGTCTGCTTCACTCCTCCAGAGCAAGGCAGGGGAGTCACCTCTCACCATGGACACTCATGGCACCGCTTGGCAAAATTCTTCCAGGGTGGTTAGTTAAATCACTCAAGCAAGACAAGCCTTTGCCTCCGACACGGTTAGGAAATGTGACCTAGTTAAGCCCAGACATTTTTGAGTGCGATGAAATGGAAGCGACTTGCGCTCGCTGAAAATTGACACCAGAAATAGAGCATTTGCTGCTCTCCCGGCCAGCGGAGCACCGAGCCCGCAGAGTGTGTGGTGGGTGCAGGAGGCAGGACCCTGCCACAGCAACCCTGTCCCAGCCCTCCTCCTCTGCACCGCCAGTGTCCTGCCAGGCACCAGGGACCCGTGCAGCCCCGGCCGTTCCCCCTCCGCGCCTCGCTCTCCTCCATGAAATCCAATTAAAGGGTGAAATGAATTTTGGAGTCACTGCTACAGGCTGGGAAATGTCTGTGCATGGAGGAGGGGGTGGAAAAGGCCTGTCTGCTGGTGCTGGAGCAGCAGAGAACTGGCTCTGGTCTCTGTTTCAAGCCCAGCCCCACTGAAAAGCTGCTGCCGCAGCTGCAAGGGAACTATAAACGTACCATGCAATAACGTTATCGCTTTGATGGATGCTGGAGAGGCTTTGAATGCCTTTTCTTTTTTTTTTCTTTTACAGTGTGGCCTTGTACCTTGCAGCTTCCCTTGCTGTAATGTGCCGGTTTCTTTTGTAACTCAAATCCTTCCCCCTCTTCTCTTTTAATCGGCATAATACCTTCGTTTGCTGCCCCTTTCCTGGAGGAAAAAAGAAATGCGCTACCATTTGAGGAAAAAACCCCCTTTGTCCTCTCCTCTTACTGTGCCCAGAGCAAGTTTATGTCTCTCCAACAGGGATTAGCACAGAGGTGTCCAGGAAGGAGCACCAATGCAAGCTGTCCAAGTGCCTGGAGCTCTTCTCTTGGAGAGGAACTGGCCTTGTGGGGACTGCAGGCTCCTCGGGAGGGAAAACAAACTTCTTGGTGCTGAAAGTCATCGGTTTTGGCATTTTCTTTCTCAGAAACAGTTTCCCTTTTGACAGTGCTACGCTCGGGGCAGTCCACTCAAATGCACTGCTGATGTCTTGGACCCTCCAAGGGGCTGACATGAGAGCTTAGGAGTGCACCACAATGATGTGACCTCCATTTGCCACTTTAGGAGGGTTCTGCAAACGGCTGGACTGGCTGATGCAATGGGTCCTTTCCCCGAAGGATCCCCTCCATCCTCCCTCACTTCTCAGCAGCTTTCCTCCATCCCTCCCTCCCCTGTGTTTTCCCCTGTGCACCCTCAGGCTGTGGAGTTCACTCCTGCCAATTCGGATGGAGGCCAAAAGCACTGAGGGGTTTGCAAACAATTAGGTTCAGAGGAGAAAACTCCCTGAAGGCTATGAACTGTTGCAGGCACAGCCCCTGGCTCGGGGAGTTGCTGCACCGTGGAGTGCCAGAGGCTGGGAGGGTCTTTCCCTCTGGGGAAAGTCACACTCTGCCTGTTCTGGCCTTTCTGCAGTTTTTCCTTGGACATCTGCTCCTGGCCACTGCTGCAGACAGTGTACCAAGCTGGATGCCCACCAGTCTGGTGAAGGGTGGTCATTACTACATCCTGCACTTCTGTAGTTCCCTGATTTTGTTCGTCCTCCTTATTCCATCTCTCTGGCTGCTTCCCTGATAGGAAGACTTTTCTTTCCCACTTGGCTCTGGCCCTGTTCTCATCTTAGACAATTTGTCTCAACGTTCAGGCCTTGCTTGGCTTCAGCTGTGGGTGACTCATTCCCTGCGCCTTGCCTCAGTCCCACCTCTTGGCTGTCTCTTGGACATCTGCTGTGCACTGCATCATTCAAGCACGGCCTGCCTGCCGATGCAGCCCCCTCTGTGCCCTCACACAGCCCCCTGACAGCAGAAACTCGCCTTCCCTGGAGAGCTGAGGCCTCTCCAAGGGCGCAGTGGGCTCTCCAGTGGATAGCATCAACAGCAAGGCATTAGTACAGTCCTCTCCCCCTATCCCCAGCCTAAAGATAACTTCATCTCCCAACCAGCCTGGAGTCACACGTGCAGGAGAGGGACAGAGCAGCATAAGCTCCTGCTGTGCTCACCAAGCTGTCCCTGGGTACTCAGTTAAGGGATTTTTGGGCTCGCTGGGTATAAGAAGCCAAGTAAGCCCAGATACCTGCTTGCATTGCTGCCCCGTGGCTCCCTCCCTGCTCCTGCACCCATGTCTGGAACGTGCCTCGCTCAGGATGCTCTGCCTGCCTCTCTTTCTTCATCGCCTGCCCTGCTGCAGGGCAGCACAGCTTTTGTGATGAATTCCCATCTCATGGGAGAAGGAGAGCTGTTTTGCACAACCTAAGGCCCTGCAGAGAGGGGCTGCCCCATCCCTGTTTGTTTCACAGACTGGGTTCCCTGGAGACCCCAGTTCCCCAGGGGCACAGAGCGCTCATTGTAGAGGGATGCATTTGTACCCCAAAAGATGGAGTAACAGTATTACTTCCAAGTTTGCTTCCATATAGGGTTTAGAAGTAAGCTGTTGCTGGTCAGCAAGGGTATAAAATCTAACAAAAGTTGAAGGTTGAATTTCAGGCCAGTATCGTTAGCCTAGACAAAATTTGATGAATGTGTTTTCGTTCTTCCCTCCTCTCCTAAAATGAATTCAGACCAGGCCAACTTTTCCTTCTTGGTGAGGGATTTCTGAGGTTCTGACTCCATGGAAAGTTTGACTGGTGTGGGTGTGTGGCCAGTTTTTGAAGACAGCATTTGTTGAGGGTTTACTCAGTGCTTGGAATATAAAACTGAACAAAGCATATACATTCAGTTGCTGTGCTAAGAGTAAGGGCTTTATGTGTGTACTGCTCAAACACACAGGAGGGACTCTGCTGCTGCAAACCCAAGCCAACTGGCTGAATTAAATACAAAGATATGCACTTAAGAAACTCCCGTGCAGATTTGCAGTTGAATAACAACTGTGCTGAGAAGAGACAAAACCCAGGTGCATTTCCAAGTGAAAACTTCCACAGCTACTTATTGTCAACAGCAATAATTCCTGTTATAGGTGCCTTTCACCTTGAAGCCTCTCCAAATGCTTTGTAGGTCTGTGTGTACATTTGATCATTTGCCCAGCACTGAAGGGGAGGCTCTGGTGTGGGATGTAGCAGCCATACTCTGTTATCTACAGTGCCCTTGGGCTCCCTCTCATTTCTGAGCACACACCAGCAGTGTTGTTGGCTCTCCAACTTTCTCCTCCAACCTCCTTCCCCTGCATTTCTCCTCCACATCCCTCCTTGCATCCCTTGCTCCTGCTCTTGCCCTTCTGTGCTGCATTTCCTCTTCCTGGACAGCCCTCCCTCCTCTCATCTGTCAGTGCACTATCACTCTGCCTTGGCAGTCCTCTGCAAAACCATCCTCCTAAAGTACTCCCCCTTCCTTCCTCTCCTCCAGACTCCTCCGAACTTGAACTCTTGGATTTCGGCTGGATTTGCATGCCGTGCCTGTTTTAACTTGCACGCAGCCTGGGACAGCAAAGATGTTTTATCTCCAGTGACAAATTGCTGCGTTAGGTTACAGTGCTACATGAAGAGAACAACCACCCCCATGGTACTGCAACCTGACAGACATCATATGCCGGGGAGAAGAGGTTAAGGAAAACAAAGGTCAGTGGTGTTTTATTAAGCCTGAAAGCAAAGAAATGTACGTAAAAGGTGTCTTTATCTCATGCTCTGCATCCACTTTCTGAGATCATCTGCCCGGAGTCTCCTGATACAGGCAGAGGAAGGACAAACCTCCTTGTCCCTCAGGGGTGGTCAGAGCATACTGATTGTAAGAGCACCTAGCAAACCTCCTCCCAGGCTGGGGCTGAGGTTCCCAGCTGTCAATTCTACCAATGGTTCCATTTAAGCTGCTTTAATTGAAGACTTCAATGTCGCGTGCCTAACCTCACCCAGCTGATCCTCTGCCATACCTGTTCACTTTAATTTTTGCTTCTGGCCTGGGTTTCTTCATGTTTCAGATGACCTTACAAGAGTGAGTGCTGCCTGAAGTGCTGGGCAGTTTGCAAGCAAGCTGCCCTGAGCTGCTGCTCATCATCTACCTGACACTTACACATCATGGTTTTCCACCCTTCTCCAAGCCCAAACTCCATCTCTAGCTCTTCAACACAGAGAAGAGTCACAAAAAGGCACAAAGAGAGTAATTTATGATGTGCTCATGCAGCACCTCTCGCTGCAGGAGCGAAGTCTTTATGTGCAATGCCTCACTTCTGCATTAAAACATTTGGATAATGTGTGATCTCTCTGCACCCTGGGCAGGAGCAGAGCTGATCTCAGTGCAAAGGGCAGCTTGGAGCCTTTGGCCCATTTCTCCACAGACGTGCTGGATGGTCTGACTCATGTGGCATGTGTCCATTAGAAAAAGGCTTGGGATTGTCCTCACAATTTCTTCAACAAAACGGGCCAGAAAGTACCCAGGGGAACAGTACCAGGCCTTGGCTGTGAGTTCTTTTAGTCAGCAAAACAAGGAAAACCAAATTTTTTTGATTATTCAGCTACTCAAAGGTATCTGAATACCATCAGTGTGAAACCTTAGGCTGCTGGACAAGACAGGCACATGAGGACAGTGGAAAATAGGGACCAAAAGGGACCTTCTGTACCATGTTGTCCAGTCCCCTGCTGTTTGGGGCAGCTGTGGTAAAGAACTGTGCCTCACTTCTGCATTAAAACAAGTTGGGATTTTTGTCCCAATAAAATCTCCTGGAAGTCGACCCCAGAGATGCACTTCTTGGACAGTCATGTCCTTCTTCTAATTTCCAGATGAAATGTATTCCTGGCAAATTTATAGGCACTTGTTCTTGTGCCAGCACTGCCCTTTCACTCAAATAGCTCTTCTCTCTTCCTGGTACTTCCCTCCAGGGTATTTGTAAGCAACAAATATATCTCTTCCCAGCGTGCATTTTGCTACACTCAAGAAACCAAGCTCATTTAGTCTCTTCTTGTAGAAGAAAGCTCTCTCCTCCCAGGTCATGACAAGAGAGAAAAGCAAAAAAAAAAAGGCAATTTTAAATTAATTCATCTTTTATATGGACATACAATATTCTGTACTTCTGTGATGGCATTAAAATCTTGCTATTTCTATTAGAAATCCCTCATCTGACATGTCTTAGGCTCGCATTTGTCTTTCTCACATCTGCATGCTACTGCCAGCTTACAGACATTTGATCAGCTCGTGCGCTCAGGTCTTTCTCCTCCTCTGTCACTTCCAACTGATGAGCTCCCAGCTGGTAGCAGAAATTCTCATTATTACTCCCTCGGGGCACGACCTTGCATTTTGTACTATTAAATCTGATTCCATCTCTATTGCTTCTGTCCCTTTTTCGTAGGAAAACCGCTCTGATTAGTCACCATATAATGCCTTAGAGACCTAAAGACATATTCACTATATTTTTATTTTTAGAAACTGTTTGCTGTTTCAGTATTTTCATTCAATGAATGATGCTGATGTCTCTCTGTATTACCACTTCTCTCTAACAGAAACTCCAGGCTGATGTGCAGAAGGGCAGGAAAAAATTGCCTTCCAGATGAAATATATGGCAAGAAGAGCTATATTTCCAAACCATTTCAAGGAAATAATTTTGTAAGTTATTTGTCACTCTGCTGCACAAAATGGTCAGACACACTGTCCAATCAACAGCAAACCAGAAACTAACAGGTATGAAAATGTTCTGTTTTATCTAACTATTTTTCCAGTGATCCAGATTTACTGTGAGTAAATTTACTGCATCTCGCTGCTGGGATGCAGCTCTCATCTACAGAGCTGTCACAGTGATGGCTCCCAGCACTTTGGGTTTTAACCATTAAAACTATTTTTATGATGTTCAAAATACTTCAGAAACAACTGCTGTTATTGCTTAATTTTTGTGCCTAATTACTGTGGCAGTGGGCAGCTTATGAAGATCTGTGATGGTGATGAGAATTCATTTACTCTAACCTCTCATTTTCAATTACAAATAATGCTGTGTGGAGATCATTTTACCCAGAGAAGGTTTTGTGTAATTCAAAACACCCCCCGCATCCTTAGGATGCTGCAGCCACTCTGAAGTGTCTGACACTCCTGGTGCATTTATGTAAAAATGCATTTCAGAAAATAGTTGGGGAGAGGCGCCTACAACAGTACTGGAGAATTTTATTTCCCATGTCTAGATTGTGTGGTGGATGTGTGTGAGGCGTTTCATAGGGCTGTGAGCTCTCGACTGGCTTTGTAGGTGTTTCAGCAGCACCTAAAGCAATGGGGCTTCCTGGCCTGAGGGGACCTCTGCAAAGTCCATCTCTGCAAGTGAGTATTGAGATCACCTTGGTTGCTTGTAAACCAGGGAAGTGTGGTGTGTGTAGGGAGCTGTAGTGCTGACAGGTTATTACAATCAAAGGCATTTTCCATTTGTTCTTGCTTACACAAATGGGGCACGTTCCAGAGGCACACGATGATTGGCCATGGAGGTCTTCAGATGGCCAAAATTTGTTTCTCTTGAAAGAACCAAATTTTCTTTCCACACTGTGCTCTGCACATGAGCTGAGGATGCCTTCTGTGTTGGGATGGTGTGGGGAAGAGGTATCCTGGGGGGGACTCTTGCTGTGTGCCCATGATACAGGCTTTGGTGGCATCTGAATGACCTGCTCAAAGCATCAGGACCTCTGTGCACCCTTTCAAGCTGTGCATCATGGGTTTGTGCCAGCAAAGATTGTATTTCTTGCCTTGCCCAGACATGCTTATGAGGCACTCTGACCGGGCTTACCTTTGGAGATGGGAAAGAAAATAGCAGAGGGAGATGGAAGGCAAAGCATCATTTCGGAAGCACGAGAACTTCTGAAACATTAATCTGGTGAATAACTCCCTGCCAACAGAATTTCACTAAACCACTGATCTGAATCATGTCACAGATGGCATCGTCTTCCAAAGTGTTAGCAAAACACAGGGCTCAACCTTCAGTGCCCCTGCATCGCTATTTCTGATCCAGCACAACAACGCGCCTGCAAAAGACAGAGCTTTTAATAACTGCAACTCAGGAAAAAAAATAATCAGCCCTGTTTGGGAGCTGAAGAGCTGCCTTGCAGAAGGAGAATTGCCCATTTTGCTCAGTGCAGCAGTGAAGATGGGCTCATAGGATGCAGAGTACCACATGCTCTGATAGACTGCGAGATCTGCTACGATGCGTTTTCATAAGTGTAAAATCCCGACTGACGTTTCTGAGTGGAAGACAAAGGTGCTAGGCTTGATAAAGTAGGACCAGTCACGGCACAAATGGAAGGAGGAGGAGGAAGAGATTGCATGTCAGCTGGCAGCTTCCACTTACGGCATTTCACGGCTGCAGGAAGAATTTAGACTTGAAACATTGTTTTTAATACTAAAACCAGCAGGACCTGATGACAGGATGGATAAATAGTAGTGCTTTCGGGCATGGAATCTCTGGTGCCAGAAGCTACATCTGTATTATCTCAGCCAGCGACCTTTTTGGCACCTGAATTTAGGTGCCCATCCTGTCTGTGTCTCACCTTCTCAGTCAGAAGGTTCCCACCTCCCTACACCTGATTTCCATGCAGGAGGACAGGCTAGCTCCAGGTCAGATCCGTGGGTGGGAGCTCATTCGGGTGGCCAGAACCCTGCGAGAGCCACAGCACTCATCCAAGGCATGTAGCACCTCTCCCAGGCACCTGGGGCCTGGCAGCCTGACCTCAGCTGGAGTTTCACTGGAAGAAGAGCTGGGATTTCCTCACCTTGCTTTCCCAAGAAGGGACAGGCCTCCCAAGGACACTGGTAGATGTCTCTGGAGCTTTGCCCTGGCATCTCCTAAGCTACCACTGAGAAGTCTTTACAAAAGATGGTCAGCTGCTGTTAGACATCTTTCTAACCACCATCACCCCCCAAGCAAAAAGATGTTAAGAGCACAATGCTAAAGATTGCAAAAGCAAGCCCTCCACAAGCAGAAAGGTAGTGGAGGAGAGCCAGAATAATGGTTGCCTTGTGCAATCTAATTTTGGGCCCTGTGAGTGTCCAGCTTGCCTGCTCCTTTAGCTCCTTTAGCCCCTGGAGGCCTGCCTCTCTTAGTGCACAGGCTGCAGCTGTGGAGGGGCTGGACAGCAAAGCGTGAGGACAGAGGAGGCTATTGCCAGCTGACCTCTACTCCTTTCTTTGGAGAAGCTGGAAAGTGTGTAGTAGTTGACATGGAGGCTGAAAGAAGACACTGTCTCACTGAGAAGACACCAGAGTTCTGTCCCAGAGCTCTGGGCTTTCTCCCTGCCTGTGGTGCCATGTACCTATGGGATACCATGGACATCACCTCATGAAGCATTTGTAGGTAATCACTGCCTCTGTGTGCTCTCATTGCCCAGTGCCCATCTTGAAATCAAAATCAGTGACAGAAATCAGTGAGAGTCCTGCTCTGAACCTCCATGCACTGTGCCAACATGCTGGTCCCTGGGTAGGCAGACCCTGGGCAGCTCAGGGGGTATCAGAAATAGCTGCTTTTTCTCATCAGGTGAGCTGGTGATGATAAATGCAGGAGTTGCTGTAAGCACTTCAGTGTTATAATGGTATTATAGAAGAACCTAAGAGGAAATTAATAGGACCAGAGTAACCAGATTTGAACAGTCTTACAAAAGGCTGAGGAATCCATCAGCCCTAGGCAAGGCCTCTCAAGAAGATGTCAGCCCAGCCAGTTAAAATCAGGCAGCGTTAGGAGAAGCTGAATATAATGCCAACCTGCATAACAGACACTGCTGCCACCTATCACAGTAATGAGATTTCATAAAGAAAAGCCCATCTCCGTGGCTTCCAGAAGGATTTCCTTCAGCAGCCAGCTGGGCACCTGGGCTGACTAAACACAGATACAAGTTTGAACAACTGGAGCAGCCTATCATGTTTTATTGCACCCAGGCAGTTCAGGATGTAGCAAACACATCCTGTCCATTTTTGGCTCAGCTCTGAATGTATACACTGTGAGATAACCAAACATTCAGTCCCTGCAATGAGCACAGTGCAGCACAGGACCCATCAGCAGTCCTTCCGTGGGAATGGGCACCCTGCTCAGGCCCCAGGGGTGGGAACAGCATCTCTGCCATGAGACAGCAAGAGGCAGTATGCATAGATTGGCTGCCACCCCATCCTGCAGGCTGATGGAGGAAAGCAGGACAGTGACACTTGCTCTTGGTTAGAAGACAGGGGCTGCCACAGGGTTTCCTCTGTACTGAAGGAGTACCTGAAAGCAGGACTTGGCCACGAGTGTCTCCACACTTGGCTCTGCATTGCAGTACAGCTGTGATGCTTCCTGGCTGGCCAGAGCTGCAAGCACAGCGCTGTCCCTCCCAGCAATATGTTGGTGAGGTTCTTATACCTTTTCACTGGTTTGAAAATCAGCCACTGCCAGTCTCAGTTAAGGTCCTGCCAGCTGGAGTTGGGGCTGAGCTTGTGATTTTGATCTGCAATTGCCTGGTGACTTGTCCAAAGCTGTAAGAGTCACCAGGAAAAGAGCTGGAGTGATACCTTGCAGACACTGGGCTTGTAGGCAGGGAGCTCTTCAGACCTCGCTTCTCCCCACAGGAAGATTTTGTTTAGCTCTCAGAGTGATCTGGGTCCCAGTTCCCTCCCTCAGGACTGTACTGCCACCCTGACAAATCATGTCAATCTCAGCAAAAGCTGCTTCTAGCACCAAGCTTTTGGCAATATCCTACTTTACAGCCAGGGCTCAAGCAACAGTGAGACAATCCAGAGAAAAGAAAGGGACAGTGCAATTACGTGAAGGGATGCTACAGGCAAGGAAGGTTTAAACTCCTCTCTTTCTGAATCTTTGTAAATGGAACTGAGGCAAAGCCACGATTCCTCAAATCACCCAACACCTGGAAGCCACAGGCAGGCTCACAGCACAGGCAAAATTATACTACTTTTACTGGTATTATCATCACCAGCCAAGCAGTGATGGAAGAAAAGCATCCACCATGCATTTGTACACAGTATGGCTTTAATTCCACTTAAAGGCTGACAAATAAAGGCCAACCCAGCGTCCTTTGAAGTCAACTAAAAGATTCCTGTTGATTTGAGTGGGCATTGGCTGAGGACCACAAGCTGCAGGAGGAAGTCTGAATTACTGTGATCCCATACAGGACTCTATTAAGGAACAGTTCTGCCTCCTTGAGAAGCCACTGGTGTCAGAGCCAGCAGAACTGGGAGCCCACGGCTGCCAAATCAGAAGCACGGATTTAGCAAAACCCCCATGCTGTGGTGTTCCCTTTCATTTCTGATCTGTAGAGGAGCTCCGCGCTGGTCCATAACCCTCACCACTCACCCACACCATCCTGTCCCATTTGTAGGGAGTCACCCTTCTAGAACTACTATTTTCCTAGTTGTAAAACAGGACCAGCTCAGAATCTGGCCTCTTTTAGATTTCTTTTCCCCTCCTTCATCTAGAAGAAATGGCAATCCACGCTAATTCTTAAAACTGGAAAAACTATCAGATCAGATTCAATTAGCCTCTTTCCACCCCTTGCACATGCCTGAAATAAAGCTTCTGTTATTGGAGTTTAGCTGACGATGCTTTTGTGCAAGGAAGGAAAGGCTCCAGTTAGTTTTTCTGTAACTGAAGCCATATGGAATTGAAACTTGTTGAATCAATAATGAAACATGTCTGTGTCACAGAGCAGTTTTGATTCCAAGACATACAATGGACTGTTTGCAAAGTCACATTGCTGGTTAAAACTACATTTTTTTAAAATTGACAAATAATTTAGGGACTCAGCTGCTCAGGAGGATATGGTCTAGTTGATTGCCTGAGAAAGTTAAAAAAATTCCGAACCAGCCTGAGGTTCTCTGTTGACTCATTTTCATAATACATTTAAGTACTGTGGCAAATGCTTGCCAGCCATTTAGGCAAGTAGCTTAAGACTCATCAAGAAACACAAAGCAAAAATGATTTCAATGTCCTAATTTCCCATCCATCCTCCCCAACACATGCACGCTAGCTGCACTGAGCAGCAGGTGAGTTGCTAAGGCAGATTAAGTTGTCCTTTGAGAAGCCACTGCAATTAATCCACCCAGTAACCCCCGAACAAAGAAACACTTCCGTGACACATCAGCGTTTCCAGATTTGGAAAGGATTTGACAAATGCCAAACTGAACTTGCCCAGCCAGTGAACTGTGGTGGAGAGAAGAGTGTGCAGCCTCCAGAGGAGGGTAAATAGCCTACTTGCTCAATGGTAGCATTTATTTTATTTTATTTAGATGCTTGGCAGTAAAGAATGGGGTCGGAGGATGTCAGAGGTGCTTCAGAAAATCCTGCTGGTGACTAGAAATGTCTTCACTTTCTGTTAGCATGCAGGTAGCATGCCCACAGCCACCTGAAGTCCAGCTATATTACAATATGAGGTATTCCCCCTCGTTTTGGTTCTTGGCCTCAGTGTCACGCAGTTTTGTAATGTGAATGTAAAGTAGCATTTTGTGGAACTCAAAAAGCTTTGGTAATTCTTTTCAAAATGCTGAGCTTTTCCGAATGTCCTTTCTTGGCAGGGCTGGGCTGAGTCTGCCCTGACAACATCACATTTCATAATCTCTTGCTTCCTACCAGCTCTGGGTGTAAGACAAGCATAAGACCCCCGTGCTCTCCGAGCAGGAGGAATGTTGTGTGGTGGTGGACTCTGGGCTGGCAGCTCGGGTTTCCTCCTCGGGGACTGTGGGAGCAGATGCCTGGAGCTGGTTTTCTTTCTTTTCTCTCTGATTCAGTGTTGGGTAATTAAGGACTGAAAGGTTGCCTTAAGTGCAGCCTTGGGAATTGCATTTTTCTGCAGACAGTGTTCTGTTTTACCAGTTACTGTATTGTAATAGGGCCTAAAAATCTGATGCAGATATGATCCTTTCTTGGAAAGGCTTAGTATCGGAACACAATCACCACGGAGGCAGATAAGAAGATACCTCAGATTGTGGTGCACTGTGGCACTGTAAATGGAGGTAACCTGAGCCAGAGAGCGCTGGAAAGAGGCAGGCACTGGCGGCAAATCATTCAAATCCCAGAATTTGAGTCCTGTAGCAAGGGAATCAAAACACCACAGGGGACAGAATCATTACTAACCAAAACAGCTGACATCATCCGTGCCTGTATGGGAACCTGCCTGTTGGTAGGGGTGTACATATATATATATATATACACACATATATATGTATGTATGTATAAATTTCCTGGTGTGGATTTTCCATAGCAATTTATCACTTCGGCAAAAATAAAAACCTCAACAAAACCCAAACAAATGAAGTGAAAAAACAAAAGAGAGCAATGTCTCATAATAAGCTCTTTCTGTTGTGGCAGCAGCTGCAGTTTCTCCTCTCAGATTTCTTTTCTGCTATTACCCAGAAAGAATCAGCAGCTGCTTAGGAAATATTCCAGAAAGATTCATTGAGAAGTTCCTGGCTGTTTTTCACATACTAATCTGACAGAAGTAACATCTTCAAGGAAGGGACTAACTCTCCTGGTCTTTGTCTGCTCCTCATAAATTAGTGGGTTCTGATAATGTGGTTATCTGAAAGGAAATAACAGCAGGAAAAATAAAGAAATAACATGTCCTGCTGATGGGAGACAAGTAGGTTTTTTATGTCATAGAGAGAGTGTGGGAATTGCTTAGGTTATTTTAATGGTCGTGTTTGCATCTCTTCAGAAACTTTTGCACACCCAAACTGCTTCCCAAATGGGCGTATCTGGAGGCAACACCCATAAGAGGGATCATTTGGAAGAGAAGTAACACATGCTCCTCGAAAAGTAGGGTACCTTCAGGACATACTAACTGTGGAGTTATTTCGGCGCTGACGTGCTCTGTGCTCGAGGACTGGAGCGTGCAGCCACCAGAGTCTGGATGGGGAAGCTGCTGGGGTGGAGCTCAGTGGCACAGCCCAGACCAGGGGCTCTGAGCAGGCAGTCCCAGGGCTGAACTTCCCTTTTCATGGCTTCTTTTAGCCAGGATGCCTCTGCAACAAGGACATTCCTCCCCATAATGTGGATGCCTCAGGAGAGGAAGAGCTGGTGCCTGACCCCAGTCAGGGATCTGGCAACCAGAGTTGTTAAACAGGTGAGGGTAGAGATGGGCAATTGCGTCAAGGCTCAGTGTTCCCTCAAAACTTGTCTGGAAGCTGTCACTCTGAGCCTTTCCCCTGCCATTGGCCCCTGGATGCAGGACAAATCACATTCCCATTTCCAGGTCTCTGGTGCATGAGGGCGCAATTCAAATGTCATCTTTTGAATGATGTTTGCCCATCATTCAACATGAAAGCGTGTTTGCCCTTCCCCTGTCCTTCTGTGTCACAGGCAGCTCTGCCTCTGAGCTCACTCCTGGCAAAAATCCAAACCTCCTGTTGGCATCCAGAAGTGGAGACATGGATCTTCACACAGCATTATGGAGCCTGCAAAGAGCATGGATCTTGCTTCATGGAGAGCTCAATGAAAAAGTTGCTTTTTCCTCTTCTGCTGTCATTAGCGACTAGGGGAAAAAAAAAACCCTACAAACCCCAAAAAGTAGTGTGTGATTCTTCCCACAGAAGGACTGAGTAAAAGCAGTTTGGATCTGTGATGTCCAGTGCTGCAAAACACTGTCCACTGAAGTATACAAGCTCTTGGGAGTGTGGGAGAGATAATTGGAGGCTAATAGAGCTTTTACTGCTGGCTGCCTGGCCGATTATTTCTATGAAAAAATCCTGACATTTTCCCTTTATTGAAGTGAGTTCATGATCGTCTATATAAAAGAAAGCTGTATTCTGAGAACACATATGCATTTGCATACGGATGGTGTTCTCTTGAAAATTATTTGAATAAAAATAAAAGAAGAATGAAAACAGGAGTTTTCACTCAAGGGAAAAGTTAATGAACTCACTTCTCTTTCTTTCACTCCCTGATTAAATATTATGTTACCATTTTATCTTTGTGCATGAAGAGTAAAGCCCTATTCTGTATTTTGCCAGCTTCATTCATGAAGCTTTGTATTATTTTTACTGCAATAAAAAACTAAAAATTACTCTCTCCACATGAGAAGCAGAATGGAGAAGAGCAGTAATTCCCCACAGTGTGGAGGAAGGAGAAAGTGAAAGACGAGACATCCTCTTTTGTTTGTTTGAATAGGCATGAGATGTGCTCCAACATGTGCTGGCAGGAGCAGTCGGAGAAGACCGGCTACAGAAGCTCATCAAGAAATGCAAAAGGCATGGCCTGCTATCTAAGGTATCAGTGAGATCTTCCTTTCCGAAGAGGGTTTTTTCCTTTAATGCTCATTATTTCTGAGAGCCTGTGGGCTTGTAGCAGATTGTACCCGTGTTTTGAAGTTGACTACTTGATCATTCTAATTAGGATCCTGTGGATTTTCAGTGTTGCTAGCTAAGTGAATTTCAGTGCCTGTTCAGTTAGACCAGCTGAGTACCACTGGGCTTCTTGCTGTGCAGTGGCCAGGCAGCTCAGCTGGGCCAGCGTTACTCACATGGGGCACCACCTTCTTGTAGCTGGCAGCAGAAGCATCGCAACCCTCAGATAAATAAGTCCACATTCGTATGCCAGAGTATGATTCCAGAATTGGCTTGGCATTTTATTAGCACTTCAGAAGGCTATTGCCATGGATTTGTCAGTCTCTGGATACATGAAATTTGCTAGGAGTTCCTGTCTGAGACAGGACAGCACCTGAAAACCAGCGCTATGTCAAAGCAACTTCGTGGGGAGTGCCCATCACCTGCTAAACATAGCTGGTTTTCAAACGTTCTTGAGAACAAACAGCGTTGATTTTAATCTAGAAAAGGGATGCTTTATGGAGGCTTAGTGCCTGGATGGCTTGCAGTCTTGTTTGATTGGTGTTGAGATGTAAGCAGAGGCAACACGAAATCTCAGATGAGATATTCACATGCAAACCTTGTAACACACAATGTTCTCAGGGCAGGGTGGGGGAATGCAAATTCCAAGTGTGTGGAAATGAAAAACAAACAAACATGGGAATGGGGAAAGGAGATTTAAAATTTAGAAGTGGACCCCTCTGTCCAAGGAGTTCATCTGTGCTGCTGTTACTGGCCCATTGCTCTAGGTAGCAGGAGCAAGGCTTCTAGCTGCCAGTCAACCATTTTCTTTTTGATAATTATTCACATTGCTGTAGAAACGGAAATTATCTCTATTTTCTCACTTCCCAATTGAAAACTGTAATTGCAGCTGCTCCCTCCTCCTTGTTTGGAAGTTTTACATGCAGAGAGTCATCAGCCAGGCTTGCCTTAAATCAAATCTTCCCATGCAGCCTGGGTTATAATCTAGTGAGCACAGCAGCTGCCTAGTCGCAGCAAGGAGAAAAGCAGCACATTTCTCCAGCCACTGGCTAGGAAATTCTTGCTAAAAGAAAAGGGCTATGCCTTGTCTGATGCCTTTATAAAACCGTAAAGGAGTCAGCTTCCTGAGGGCTTTCACAGATATTGCTAATCATCTTAAATTGAAACAGGACTTCCAAAACCAGCATGTAAATCCCCGTAACACACCTTCAATTTCTGTCTCCAAGGCTACCCAGCTGCCCTGATCCTCCGTGACAAGCTCTGGAAATGCAGTGATACTTCCTTTTGCACTAGTCCTTCCCTGCTCCTCAATCCCCCTTGGTCTCGAGTCATCTTGCTCACATGAAACACCACTCCACAGCATGGTGGTGGGTGAGGAGCTGGCCTGAAAGCCCATGGGAAGCCTGAGTGGCAGGGAATGTACAGGCTCTCATCCCTTCCACCAACGGAGAAATGCTGTTTCCCTCAGGGATACAAGAAAATAGCCAGAGCCCCCGTGCAGACTTGCCCAGCTTTGCTCACTAGTCTGTGCAAGGGCTGCAGTGGAGGTCTCCTTAAAACAATGCTAATGGGATTTATTCATGCTGTTTTTATCAACCCTTCTTATTCTGCTATGAGACATGCAATTCATGAATAACAGCCACTACTCCCCAGCCACAGAAGTGCACTTTGAGGGACACAGTACATGTAGCCGTATTGAACAGTTTCCAGTGACTTTATATGCAGACTGCTTTCTCACAGAGAGCCAAAATCTGCCCTCTTCTGAAGCCCCTTGGGTCTAAATTAGTGAGACTTTCATATATTGTGATTTGAATCTGAATGTGTTTCCTTGCTTGCAGTCCCTGCGGCCACAGAGTAGGCAAGGGGAATTTGTGCTGTGGTTTGCCTTGTGACTTTTGGGGGTTTTTTTAGGGGTGTCCTGGAGAACCACATGATCAGCGGATGCATTCCCTGTGCTGCCAATACAGGAGCACCTTCTAACAGAGCCCACCTTCCAGGATGCAAGATTTGCCAGGGCACAGATGTGTGGAGCGTCCTAGCAGAGAGCAGGAGCCCTCAGCTGACAGCTCAGCTGAAGGTCTGGGGTGAGATACAGCTTCTCTGAGTTACTTCTCTGACCATTATCCAAGACTCACAGAAGATGTGCTGGATGAGCTGATGAGCCCTTTGTACTGCAGATCCCCTCAAAACGCTGCAGGGTCAACAGCAAAGTGCCAAACTAGAATCAATGAGGCCTTACGCAGACACTCAAGAATAACAAGTCAACCAGTGGATTTGCAGGCAGACTGTAACAGCTTGTTATCTGATGTCCCCTGGGCACAAACACTGAGACATCTGCAGTTTTTGACCTTTTTTTTGTCTCTGCTGGCTCAATAGCTAGTTAGCTGGTCATTCGATGTGAAAACAAAACAGAGGAAAGGAGAGCAAATTGCAGTAGGCAGGAGATGCTGGACTATTAGGATGCCAAAAGGACTGGAAATATATAAGTACAGAGGTTGCTTTGCTGTACGTTATTATTTGTGCTTTAAGCTCTCTGAGTTGGTTTCTGGAACTCTGTTAAAAGCAGGGTTTTCAACATGCCAGTTGTCACTGAACTTTTATGTTGGTTTTATTTTGCATGTATTTTGCATCTCTATTCTCTTTGCTTGGCACTGCAAGTTAGAAATTAACCTGGAAAACACACATTGAGACTTCACTGACTTTCCCAGATTTTTTTTTTTTTTTGTCTGAGAACACAAAGCTCTCTTCATAGCATCTCCTCTAGTCCCATCAAGGGGAGGGAAGATCCCCAGAAAACTGACTTCTGGATCATCCTTTGTACTGAGATCTCAGTTCCTTGGAATGCAGTGACTGCACTGCCTTATATGTACGGGGGGTGTGGAGCCTCCTTCCTGTTTCTAGGCTCTTGCTAATAAAGAGTGTGCCCACATTCTCAGACAGGGCCCTAATCACCAGCCTTAGCCTAATCTCTTAATTAATTCCTGCTAATGTAAATGCACTCGAAAAGATTCTTTTAGCCATAGTGTTCAAGAAATTAGAAGTCCTTTTTTGAAGAGACAGTTTGTTCCTTCTTTCATGGTCTGGTACAATGACAACACTGTCTTGCTGTACGAGAAGGATTTGACACATCCTATGGTGCTCACTTCTCATCCCTGGATTATAGATTATTTTAAATCATCTCAGGATAATAGGTGACAGCTCAGTGTATGTTACGTGCAGCATTTCAGTCTAGCATAGGCAGAGACCTCCTGGCCTCTTGTTTCCATAATTCCTGTGTCTCAATATGGCCTAAAGTCAAGGCTGGGTTATGCACCTTGTGTAATAGAAGGCAACAATATGTTAAGTTCTGGGACCTGCCAGAGAAATTCACTGTTCCTGTTTCCGATTTAATCTGATTTATTCCCATCGCATGGATGTCCTACTCATTGCAATCAAGGTCAGAAAAGGATTTGAGCCTGTTTCTGATGTGGGAAGACAGCAGTCCCACAGGTAAAAAACACAAAGAAGAGCTAAGCTCAGATTGACCTTACTGAAAAAAAAAAAAAAAAGCAGCTGCCAAAATGGAGTGTAACTGGTCAGTATCAAGAGAGTGAATTTGGAGCAGGGTAAGAATTGTACCTGCTCATGTTATAAGCAGAGACCCCCCTCTCGCGTGACTTCAATTTTGCCTAGGAGAATCCATATAAAAACAAATAAATGCCAAGAGAAATGTTTCTATTGTTTTCCTTCTCTGTATCTAATGAAATCTGTTCCTTTAAAACAGAGCAATATCCTCCCCTATGATTTTTTGCAGTCACATCGCAGAAAGAGAGAAAACCTGAAAGGAAAATTGACTCCTTTTGATTTTTCCTAGTTCAAGAGAGGAGACAAGCCAGTGGGAAGGAGAACAAAAATCACACTGAGTAAATCTGGACTTTAAACTGCCTCTAATGATCAACAGCAATCATACAAATATTTATTTCTGGTTTTATAGTTTATTTGTGTTGAGGCTGACAGCAGATTTTTAATTTGATATTCAGTCTTCCTTACATTAAAAATATGTATCTTTTAGATTGGTTATTTAATTATTCACTTCTGTAGGAGTTCAGAGTGCAAGTTGTTGGGGGGGATAATTTTGTCCTGTACTGCCTTAGAATGTATTTTCTGTTCCCCAGTTCTTTGGTTGCTGAGGCTCAGTTCAGTACTAGAGATCAAATCCTGTCTGCACTCAAGTTGACAAGGAAATGTCCAGTGGTTTGAATAGGGTGTTGATTTTATCCTTACTGTTCATGCCGTAGTGGGAGCTGCCATAACATCTAACATCAGATCTTTAACATCTCTCCGGTGCTTTGAAGTGCGGCCCCTCATATTTCATTCACCATTTCAGCCAAGAAAGCAGCAGAGGGACTGCAGCCCTGCTGCTGGAAGCGCAAGAGGGAGGCAGGAGGTAGGAGGATGTGTCATTTATTGCATAACAGGTTGGATAACCTTTTTGCATGTGGTGTGCTCGTGTGGCGACAGCGACATGATGTGCAGCCCACAGCCACAGGCAGGTTTCTGCAGCCTGCCTGTTCTGCAGCTTTTATGGCTCTAACCTGTAAGACCATCAAGCAGACAAGCATCTAGAGATACGCTGCTAAATCTGTACACACGCATGGAAATATCACGAACATCGTGTGTTCAGTGCTCAAAAATTCCATCAAATTTCACCAAGAGCTCAGCACGTGGCGTGTTTATGAGTGCTTAAGTAGTTAGGGACCAAAGTTCAGGCAGTCAAGTATGGAAAATGTAGTCAGCCTTTGAATGATGTGCTCTGTTGAAAGGAATCTAGCCTACAGATGCTCACGAAGTTTGAGAGTTTATGATGTAAAGAATCCTGTAGCGTGTGGTGTGTGCTTTCTGCTTTTCCTGGATTTCATTATGCCTTCCTGCCTCACAGAACAGCTGTAACATTAAACCCATTGAAATTTGTAAAGTGCTTAGAGATCCACTGAAGGGAGGCTGTAGAGGAGTAAAAAGTACTCAATTTTCATTGCTGTTCTATCAGGCAAGAGAGTTTCCAGAGCGTCTTAATAATAAATAAGAATAAATAACTGCAAATGTAGAATCTGTTCTATGCTCATTAATAGGTACCTTTGGGGCTGTGGTTGAGGAGAATCTCTTTTTAAGGAGAAGGTGAGTAGAGATTTGAAGATTTGAATTCATATTTCAACATCTTCTTTAGGGCCATGGCTTGAAGCATTGGGGTGCGCTTTAGTAGTGTATGAACACTATCCAAGTCTACCAGAATTTGAATAATAGTGGCAGATTGTTTGACCATTTTCTTGTGTCAAATTTCAACTAGATTTTCAAATAAATCATTCACCAATATTTTTTCCTCATGGTTTGGTTAGCTCAAGAGCCAGCTGAACAATATTCATCAAATAAATTACTCACTTTTTCCTCATCAATCTGCAAATAAGTTATTCACAAATACTTTTACATGAGGCAGCCAGCTCTAGCCAGGACAAATCAAGGTAATTTCCTACGCTTTTGATCACATGCCAGTAGGACTTTATCTTGGACAGCTCAATAGAGACAGGTTTTAATGCATAATACATAAATGGGTAAGCTGAGTTTTTCACAGTTCTTTGTGAGCTCTCTACTATTGCCCATATTTCTGTTCAGCTACTAAAGGGGAATGACAGGGGGGCATACATTTTCCATCCAGGTACGCTCAGAAACATTTCACAAAACCGAGTGTACAGCTCCGAGGGTGTGGGGCTCACATCAGCCACAAGCGTGATGGGGCAGCCCCTTGGCTGGAACACGCAATCTGCTCACTGGAGCAAGGTGAAATTTATCAGGAGTTGAGAAGAGGAAATGCAGAGGAGTATTGTGCCCGCTTGGAAACACAAAGGGAACCTAGGGGCGGAATGAAATCGAGCAACGTGGAATTTCGCCAGCGTGCTGGGGATAAAGTCCCTAGCTCTTGAGAAAAGGGTCTTTAAATGAGACGGCACATCCCCGTGCAGATGGCTCCAGGACAACGTTTGTGCTGCGGCTCCCTTTCCCCAGGGCTCTCATGCAAACACTTTGGAAACCACTGAGAGCCCCCTTCCTGCCCTTGGAGGCTGCTGTGCTGCTGACGGGGCAGTCGAGCGTGGCCTTACCTGTCTGCCTGCCTACGCCTCTCGTTTGTTGTGGAGAGCTCCTGGCTGCCACACGCCAGGCAGTGGCACCAAAATATTTCTCCCCTGGTTAAGGTTTGCAGCCTGCAATCTGCACTGCATGAGAGCAGCACTTTTGCACCTCTGCCCCCAAGCAGGGTGCTGGCTCCTCATCAGGCCAGGTCCTTCTGCTGTTGGTCAGAGATACACAGACCTTCTAAATGTTCTTTACTCTTGCACTCCGTGCTGGATGTGGGCCTCATACACAGACATTTCACCCCTGTCCTCTGCTGCTCAGGCAACAACATGGGGAGAACAAGAGTTGTTTATCCACGTCTGCCAAGAGAGAAACTTTGCAAAAGCTAGCAAGTGTATGTCGGAGGAGTGGTGCAAGTAGGGAGTGGTTGCGTGTGGGTTTCTTTAGGATCAGGGTGTGTTCATGTTTCGTGAACATGTGCATACATAATAATGTATTTAATATAACACTCCAATCTTGATCCTTCCCCGAAATTCTGCTGGCTAACCTAGTTACCCCCAAATGAGAGACGCTTTCAGCCCATACATTATGTAGAAATGTAGGTATGAAGAAACGTAAGCAAGCATTTTTACAGCATCATCAATAAATAAATACGTGCTATCTACTCAAGTCAACGACATGCTAAACACTGAAAGTCAAATGGGATGCCTTCCTGAGAAACAAACAACTGACCATGTATTTACTCTGCAGCTCATGAATAAACATGGAAAATGCACAAAAACAGAGGAAGATATTTGTCTCAACTTGGAGAAGGCTTCTGGCTCAGACTGGCTCTCATAGCTGAACGATACAAAATGGAATTGGCAAGGGGGAAAAATGACATAATCACATACATGTAACAATCCATTGAAAGTAGGACACACAAAAAGGAGAAGAAAACAGGCTTTGAAGGAGAAGGTAGACTAACACAGCGGTCAGCTTCAGACCTGCTCTTTCTGTCATCTGTGCTGGCTATTTATCAGCCTTGGAGAAAGGGCTCTCAAATTGAATGAGGGATCTCAGACACCTGCTTCAATTGTCACAACGTTACAGGATGTATTTTAACACGCCCTGCTGCAAGGCCACGTACTGAGGAGGGAAGAGCATAGTGATGAATGGCAGGATAAAGATGCTCTCAGGAAAAACACAGATGCAGAAAGAGATCTGGGGACTCAACATGGGTAATGAACTCCACAAGCTTTTTGTACAGCGTAGGAAACGGTCTATTTCCATTTTTAGTTATGAGAGAAGGGGAAAAACAATGACTGAGAAATGACTTTTACTCTGTGCACAGCATGTGTGTATACACACAATGACATTGTACCCACGGTGGGTGCCTGCAAGTCAAAAAAACCACTTAGAAACACTGGAGTCCGAAAAATCTGCAGCGACTGAAACTAAATCTTACAATGTGAGGCTTCAAAGAAAACAATCTATTCAGTTAAACAAGAAGTGATAGGAGCACCACGCATAGTTACTTATCCATGAAAATGGGATGGGTGTGCAGTTTTGTAGGCAAAGGCATAACAAGTTCTGATGTCTCGAAGTTGAAGTTGGACAAATTCAACCTTGAAAGAAGCAATTTCCTAGCAGCAAGGATAATTAAACATTGGAATAAATTAGTAGGTGGAAGAAGGTATTGCCATTACTTGGAGTCTTTAAGACGTGTTGTCTTTCTAACTCACTTTGATCCAGCTGCTGAGGGAAAAAATCGATGGCTTTTGTGTATGGGTCAGATTAATGGGTCATAGTGGCCCCTTCTGTCTGGAAGTCTGACTATATGTGGGGGAAAAGTGGTTCTTCCTGAAGTAAAAGAGTGAGAGGTACTTGTTGAGAACACCACCCATGGCTCAGGATGTCAGGAGTTTCAGGACTAAAGCTTGATGAAGGATCAATGTGGTGGAAGCTGACCGGTAAGGGTGAGAGATGATCTAACCTGTCTTCTGATTTTGATGTAAGGGACGCGTCTTGGTTTATGGAAGTGATGTTTTCCAGTGAAGAAAAAGTGTGTTTAAATGCTGGCTAAAGGAGGATGTAGAGCAGAATGACTGGAAACAGGCAGCAAGAACAAGCAGGGACATATTTGAAGACAGCCTTGTTTTGTTCGGGCAGTCTTTTCTCAGTCACACTTGTGTATTCAGCCTCATTTGATGTCTGGGAGCTCAGAGAACTCCAGTGTGCACAGGACCAAGCGTCTGCCAGACACCTCGTGTCTGCAGCTCTGCAAAGAGGTCTATCTACTCTGTGCAGGAGCTCAGGTAACTGTGGTTGGATGGTGAAAGTTCTCCTCATCAGTTTTAGGAGGGTCTCATTTCATTCCTATCAGGCAACACCCTCTCTCCCATAAAGCATTACAGAAGGAATAACAAAGTCCAGCCTAAAATCCAGTCTGCTAATCATGCTCAGTTAAGAACACAACACACACTTCCTGCTACTTACTGGGAGCAAACAACCTCGCCCAAGCCAAGTCATGCTCAAGACCAAGGTGCACTGGAAGCGCTAGAATAAAGCCTAAACCAGCCATTTTGTGCAGCAGCAGCTGCCCCAAACCACGCATTGGCTCCAAAGATTCCCCACACAGGGAATGAGTAACACGGAGCCCTCTCTACCAGGGAGCATGGGCGACAGACAGCAAAACATGCCCAAGGAGGGCACAGATTTCACAACAAATGTGGCAAGGGGACTGAAAGAGCAGATAACTGTCCGAGTTACTAGAGAGCCGCCCAGTGCCTCCGCTCTTTGTTTTTACAAACAAACA
This sequence comes from Pachycephala philippinensis, assembly GCA_013397055.1. NCBI lineage: Eukaryota > Metazoa > Chordata > Aves > Passeriformes > Pachycephala > Pachycephala philippinensis. The sequence continues at coordinate 93,837 of VWZT01000569.1, forward strand.
GGAAATTAAATCCCCGAGCAAACAAGAATCTCTGAGCAGGCTGGGAAGAAAGGCGGTGGAGTGGTGGCAGGAATGCCATGCTGCAGCAGCCCCTTATTGAGTTAATTGGGATCTCAGGCAGGGGAAAAGAAACTGAGTCCCAAAAAAGGGCAGTGCTGCTTGTGGGGCTGCCTGGCACCAGTGGGGAGGGAAGTGCATGGGGCAAGGGCTGTCCATGCTCTCCCTCTACTGACCCAGGCCATGAGCAGGGTGGGATCGCAGGAGCACATTCACCCTCACTGCTGCCGTGGTGTCCGTGGAAGGGAGAGGACATCAGTGGGCCCATCTGGCAGTGGTTTTTGAGGCTACACGTGCATGGAAGGGCACACGAGTGGCCCCCGTGCCTGGGGGGGTCCGCAGCCCAGCAGGCAGCCCCGGCTGGGGCTGTTTGGGGACGGGGCCGGCAGTGACTCCCACACGTGTGCGGGGCTCCGTGCGCAGCGATGGGAGCGGAGGGGGCACACGCGATCCCCGCGCTGCGGGAGCGGACACGAGGGGACCCCACCCCCTCAGGCGGGGCCGGACCGAGTGACCAAACCGTGCCCCAGCCCCACGCTGCCCAAGGGCCGTTCCTGGGGCTCCAGCGGACACTCCCGGCCGGGCCAGCCCGCCCTCCCCACACCGGGCTCTCCCGGGCCACGTGTGCGCGGCGGCGGCGGCCCCGGGACGGAAGAACGGAGGGAG
>VWZT01000569.1:95123-106410 GCA_013397055.1 Pachycephala philippinensis
TCCCGCAGGCTGCCGGGGTCCCGCGGCGCCGCGGAACGTGGCGGTGGAGCCGTAGTTGCTTGTAAAGGAGCCGGTGCGTGGGCTGTGGTCGCGGGGAGGTGAGAGCGCTCCTTCGCTCTGGAATCTCACCTGGCGGAGGTGAAGCCGCTCGTTCGATGCGGGCACCCTCCTCCTGCCTGCCCCCCTCAGGGGCTGCGGGAGGGGCCCCGCGCCCTGCTCGGGCTCTCCGGGCACACGGGGTGCCGGCAAAGCGGCGCTTCCCCTGCGCCCTCCCCGCCGGGCTCCCGGGGTTTGCTACCTCTGCCGGGAAGTTCTCCCGCTAGGAGATAGCGTGTAATTGTGTAGGTGATGGTGTATGCCGTGTTCAGGTAATTGTGTAGCTGTCGTTAGCGTGACATGTGGCATTGTTCCTTACTGGTGTCAGTGCCAGCCAGGCAGCGTGCAGGAATAAAGACAAGCAAGCGCTACACAAAAGGGTGGGTGGTGGGTTGTCGTGGGGTTTTTTACTTTTTTTTTCTTTTCTTCTTTTTTCCCCAACGTTGTACTTGCAGCATTGTTTGCTAACCTTGTTACAGAAGTAGTAGTGAGTGTAAGTAGAGAAGTAGAAGGACTGTTCGGGTAAGATAGTTCTGTGTTAGTAGTATTTAAGTGGCTTTGTGTCGGCTCTGGGCAGCCAGAAGGACCTCAGGTGCTGGTGAGCAAGCATGTCCCACAGGTTACTTTGTGTAGTTCGTGATTTAGAGCACTTGATTAACTGCAGGTGGTAAGTGGGAGCCTTTTAAAGATTTCAGGTGGAAGGAATAACTAAACAGTGCCCCAGCCCCACACCGCCAACATTCTTCTTCAAACAAAACTCTATTCGCTGACTTAGTTAGTGCTTGTACTTTTGACTTCGCTGCGAGTTCTTTTTTTTTTTTTTCCCTCCTTAAGTCTGCCAGAGCACTTTCCTCCTTTTTTGGCTGTTGAATCTTTCATAGCCAGGTCAGCTGAGAGTTGCAGTTGAAAAGTCAGCTCCCTAAACCTGGGCTTGTCCCAGTCTCTTTCCTGAGGCTGCTTGTAGCCAGTTGGGGCAGAGGGTTTTCTGTCTAGAAGATCCTACCAGACAAAGGTGTCCACTGTGCTTTCTCTTACTTGCAGCTGAGGTTAGTCATCTCGTTTATCTTTACACTATAGGCATTCTGCCAGCTGGGGAAACAGTCAGGAGCTGGAGAGCTCACCTTCAGTGTTTTTGTTTAGAAACAGAAAGGGAATAGGATTTTTCAAGAGAATGGTTTAGTAGGACAAGCGGAAAATCAAGACTCTCAGATGCTCAAGATCATGTGGCAAAAAGTAAAAACTATTAAGGATGATGCACAACAGGAAAGTTGTTTCCTTAATTCAAGATGAAATAATTAGAAGAACTTAAAGTGTGCATGCAGAGATATATGGCCATTGTTCATGATCTGGTTTGTCTAGATGTTCTGAGTTGTCTCTTGGGGATTTTTTTTGGTAATTGGAATGGTGCTTTTAAAACTGAAAGTGCTTTTGTGTGCAGAAAAATCTCTGAACTTTAGTCTTACTTGTGGCGTGTGTTGTAGTGTGCCTATCTTCTGATACCATTACTCGGTCACTTCTATGAAATGTTCCAAAGGTTAAGAGGTTTGGAAAGTAGTCTCTCACTCTGGATGGGAGAAGTGTGCTTCTATGAACCGTTTCTAGCAGCTCTTTAAAGGAGAGACGGGTTGGAGCTTTTGCTGCAAGTGTTGAGGAATTCTTGTATGAGGGAGGTGGAGGGAAGGAGCTGAAGCATAGACAAGTTTATCCCTTGTGAGTACTTAGACTTGACTGTTTTCTTCAGATGTTTACAAAATAATCCAGCAAAAGGATGCAAATGGCTGAAGTATTTGGCTGTCACAAATGAGAATGTTTTATCATCCTTTCTTCTTGATCCTGTACAGTTATAATCTCTTTGGTAAGGAGATTGTGGATCCTGATCTACTCTCTCTTTTCTTCCCTCCTCTGGTGTGGTTAGATCCTGAGAAGGGACGGCACTGTGAGAGCATTTTGCTCTGTCTGTTTCATGTGTGATTTCACTTTGCAGCCAGTCTACCTAATCAACTTGTGAAATGCTCTGGAAACTGAAACATCTCTCCTAGGACAAGACAGCCAAAAGCCAAATAAAGTATCTGATTGTTACCAGGGCTCAGACTGTAAAGTAAACAATAAGCGTTCCACCTCCTGGACTTTTTTTCCTGGTTCTTGTTTGAGGTTCAAGGTAATAATTTCAGTGGATCTGAAAAAGAAATGGTTTTTGTTTAAATGCTATGGGGCGTGAGGAGAGCATGTACTCAGTAGATCCTGGGGGAAAACCACTGATAATGGGTTTCCCATAGATGGCCTTTTTCTTACTTGCCCTTTAGACCTGTGTGGCACTCACTGTCCGCTGTGATGAAAGTCAGTTCCAGCATGCCAGAACCCCAGGAGCTGTGTGTTTAGATGAATGGAGTTGTTTCCTGCGTCTCGTGTCTGAAATTATTTTTTGTTTCTTTTCCTCAGAAGCTACAACAATTAGTCATTTGAATCAAGGTTTAATTCAAGCTCTGCAATAGAAGGCTTTTGGTAATTAGTGTAAGTTATTGTGATCATGCACTTCAAGGAAAAGCGAGCTTTAATCTTTTCCTGCATTTGCAGCTAAAGTTGGAAGCATTAGAAAATGGGAGAGCCTCAAGGTTTAGGGCAGGGAGGCAATGCAAGGATGATTGCCCACGGCGTGTTCAAGGTATGTTAGAGTGGAATCTGCTCCCTGTTCCCTTGCTGGTGCCTGCTCACCTGCAGGTGAGCCCAGGGCTGGCCCTGGTGGCCTTGGCCTGCCTGTTCTTGGAAGGAGGCAGGCTCAGATCCTCGCTAGTACTCAAGAGAAGGCTGACAGCTAGACCTGCCTATCTCCTGTGACTTAGGAGGTGGCTGAAAAGGCTTCCATAGGGGAAATGCAGACTGCTAAGGCACTAGAAGCATGTAGTGGGTGTTGGAACGGGGTTGGTGAGGCACTGAAGGGCAGGTGGCGTTGCTGAGGAGGAAGCGCTTTCCCTGTGGCTTTGCCATGCTGATGTATTTTCTTGGTGTGTAGGCTGCGGGAACATGTGGGAATCGAAGGGCGAGTAGTGTAGTGAGTGTTTGTTCCTGTACATCCTGTGTTCTTCGGGGCTGGCAGATGATAGCTTAGTCACCTTCTCTGGCTCTCTTGCATCTTTGTAGGTGCCTGTCTGGGGCTGCTTTTTAGGGAGTCGGGGTGCTTTTTCTGAAATTCTTTGACCTTGTTCCCCAGGTTTCTCGATGGCTACATTTCAACATAGCAACAGCTTGCTCTCTTTAGGTAGCCTCTGTTGTGTTTGGCTCTAATCCCTGAGCTGAGGTATAAACCTGCCGGAACAAGATTTGAAGTAAGCAGTAGGGGTCATTTAAAAATGCAGCCACATGCTTGATTACAGGGGAATGTGCTTAAAAAATAATATGTATCTATCTGTCTAGTTATATAAACAAACATTCAGGGACATTTGAGATTTCAGCTTTCACATCTAATGTATTCGTGGGTTGATTTGTTTCTGTGTGGTTGTTTCTTGTTGTGGGTTGGGGTTGTTTTTCCAATCTCCATAATCCTTGTCAAACACTAACCTGCAAAACAGAAATGTATATTTTTTTTTTAGTAGGGAAATGAGTATATATCTCAGTAAGGTATTTTTAGAAAGTGAGCATTTCAATTGTCTGGTTTTAGATGCCTTTCAGTGATGTGTTTTATGGTGTGTGGAGTTTTGTGTTTTAGAAGGCAAGGAATGGGGACACATTGTCTGAAAATGTGAATTCTTTCAGACTGTATGGAAGTCAATCGATTGAAAGTTAAGTTGGAAAGAACTTGAGGAAAACATTACTAGCATGAGCTGGGTCAAAGTAGGGGTTATGTCAGTGTCTATAAAAGTCTTTAGTACTTTCAAAAAAAGATATTAGATGGAGTATAAAGTCAGACTGTATATTGTAACACAAATAAAAATACCTGTTTAATACTTTGGTTTTGATTTTTATTGGAGATGTTACCTGGCCCCTGATATTTGTTCTGCTCTCTCAGATCTGTGATAGTAAGTGATAAAGTCTGTTTTATAGAGACCTGTGAGGTGAAATTGTCTAGGCATACTAACGTTTCCATTTCTGTCCAAGAATAATAAGCGTTTCCTGCATGACCCCAGTTCCTAACCTGCACAAGGTGCCACAAAACTGGATCGAACAAGGCAGGGAGAGACTGTGACATAAACAGGTTTGAAGTTGTTAGAATTTCCTGTTCTAACGAAGAAATAAGCTTGTATCAGGGAGATACTGGGTATCTTATAGCACATAGATACGATATATAGTATAGGTATATCTATATACTTGTATCAATGGTTCTCAATTTTTCCTTCTTTTTTTTTTGTCAGTTGATTCTCTATAAACCCTCAACTTTCAGTTATCTTTCAAGACTTGAATATTTACTGAGGTTTTAAAAATGAAGAGAAACTTTTAATACACCTTGTGTTTAAGGTGTAAAGTCAGTTTCAGACCAAACTGCTTTTGGATAAATGAACAAATAGCTGCTAAGGTGCCAAAAGTCTTGAACAATGTCTTTCCAGATGATCACCATATGTAAAATAGGATAAGAAGCAAGACAGAAATTAAAGAACTTAAAGTTTCTTAGGTTTTTTTTGAGTTTCATGTCAGAAACCATTTACATGTCAGCTTTCATAATTGTAGAGCATAACTGATTTCTTCTCAATGAAATCTGAGACAGAAAAAATGATGGTCTTTTTCATGCCTTCCAGAGCTGGAAGTGGTTTCAAAGCTGGGTTTCCAGTGGAAACTGTTATCAACTTTGACTATGGCATTCTGACTGAGTTTAAAGTGAGCTAGGTAGAACCTGTTTTGCTAAATGCTTTTGTTGAGCCTTGGAAAAGTTATAAAGCAATATGGTAATGCTTGTAGATTTGAGTTGATGTAATTGCCATGAGGACTGCTTGAAACTGGTGCTGGAGTGTTGCAGTTGGTGCTCCTTTTTATTACCCTGGAGGAGGCAAGTTGTGGGGAAAGAGGGGCTGAAGAAGCAGCCTGGGGAACAGTATCTGTTGTGCACAGCAGTGGCAAAATACTGCTGCAGAAATATGAGGAATTGCTGAAGCAAGCCGAAGTATTTGACTGGTGATAATCTCCACGGCCAGATGGAATTTGCATGGATGCTCTAAAGCATCTGAACTGTTAGCTGAGCTATGGGAAGAAGAGGTAAGCAAGGCAGAGAATCCTGGGCAGGATTTCCTATAAAAAAGAATCTGAGGGTGGTTTTTAGAATTAATTGACTTGTGAACTTCAGGAATGAGAACTAATTAAAGACTGGAGCTCCCAGGCAATCTGTCACAGCTGCCAATAAGCAGGGCTGGCAGCAATGCCTGTAGTATATCTGCTTGTTACTGTTTGTTATGAGTGCCATCTCTTAAATTGTTTATTATTCTGCAAGACTTCAGGCATTCATGCTGAAATTTTCTGGGCTGGATGTCTACCACAGGTTGACTTTTTTTTTCTGCTCCCCTTGCTCCCTCTTTCCTTAAAAAGCTCCAGCATTTCCAATAGTTACACTTGGGGAGGCAGCAGGGGGAATTTTTTTTTTTCCTTTTTGATTCTTGCAGGTTCTAGCCATTTCTTCCTTGTCACTCTTGAACCAATAATAATCTGAGCTGCCAAGTTTAGAAGTTCTAGGACAACTGTGGTTTAGAACAAGAACTGGAAATTTGGCTGGAGTGTTAACTCTGCATCAAGAATGTGGCTTTTGCTGTTCTTAGGAAAATGTCCAAATTTGGCCACATTATAAGACTTGGAAAAGCATCGGTTTGTAAAAGCTTAATAGGGAATTAGTCTCAGGTCCCTAGAGAAAGCATTCTGTCATTGCTTGTAAGGTGTCAAAGGATTACAACTGCAATTGGGGGTGGAGAAATAGAGCCCTCCTTTTTATTCCAGTTTCAGACTTCTGTAAGTGTGTGTGTGAAGTCCTATTTTTTTTTCTTCTTTTTTTTCCCCCCCTTCTGTTCTTTTTTTCTCTTCTTTTGCCAAATTGGCCAATGCTGGAGTGATGTAGTGGTCTGTGTGAATCACTGATCAGAGCTGCTGTGAGAGTCTGCTGCTTGTAGCACACAAAGTGTATATATATCATCTTTCTTATATGTAGCTTGGAAAAAAAAAAATCAATGTAAACTTTGTGTTGCTTTTAACTTTTGTTCTCTGGCTTCAGTTCTTCTCTCAGGCTTTTTTTTTCCCAGATATCCATCACCATTCTTTACTTTACACTGGCTGTAAAACAACTCCTGCTGCTGTAGCTGCTCTTATTCCACTCTTTCTGTTTAACAGGCTTGATTAGTCTGGACTTGCCTTTCTGCCTTCCTTAAAGACGTGGTTTAGCTGTGCTGCTCAGTCCTGGCTTCATGACTGCAATTTGTGTGCTCTCATGCTCTTTGAGCCACTCTCTTCTTGCCAGATCAGCGGCCTCTAAAAAGAGTTTGGTGGAACCATTGCTGGGGGTCGCGTTGGTTAGCAAGAGTCCAGTTCCGACAAAAGCTGGCTCCGCTCGGGTTTGCCAGCCTTAAAAAGAATAATTGCCGATGTAAAGGACTTTGTTTCCGTGCATGTCCCACTGCTGGCTCCAAGTGCAGAGATTTAGCGTTGTGTTTCATCGGCCTTTGATGCAGTGTGGCTGTGGGGAATCTTTGAGCAGGCTGTAACGCATTGTTCTCCTACACGCATCAAAATGATTGTTGCAAGAGAGGCATCCGCGGGGACCTCTGCCAGCTCCTTATTGATGTGTGCAGTTTCATCTATTGACACGCTACCCTTCATTATTGCACAGTGAATCCTGTGGCAGTGGAATTCGCTATTAAATCTGCCCCGCAAAAGAGAATTGGCAGAGGCTGCTTTAAAAGCAGTGTGACCCCTGCCTTTGCGAAGAATAGCTTCTAAATATGAAACAGATGCTCAACTAATAGAGGATGCTTCCTAGTTTTTCAGGGTACCAAACATACTCATTTGGAGCAAAAATTCGGAATTTGCTTGATTTGTGAATGGTAATTTAAGTTTCAACACCCATTTTTTCCCCTCAGAAACGCATGTCTAATCAGTACATGTATTTGTGCTTGAATGCAGCCAGTAATACTGAGGTGAAAATAGGCAATTATTTGTTAATGGAAACTGTTAGAATAAGAAGCGAGGTGATAGTCTTTCTGTCTGCACTCTAATCCTCTTCCAAGTGCTAGAGGGTGGGAGCGGTGATGTATCTTCCTTTGCCTTTTGACTTTGCCACAGACTATTTTGTGCTTTCAGAGCGCTGCCCTGGAATACTCACCCAGATAACACTCACCTGCCCCCAAAAGAAATGTTATATTCTTTAGAAGCCCAGCAACGTGCTGTGTGTTGGGGAGGTGATGTCAGTGGATGGAGTTTGTCTGTGTAAAGAACCTTTAAGGGGTATGTGCAGTGTTATTGTTCACATCCAGTTCATAGGGATATTTAAATAAATGCAGAGTAAGAAGTGTATCGCATCAGCCTTGTTTCTGTTCGATCTCAGGGCTTGGTTCTAGACAAACCATGCTTCACCTTTTGGCATGCAGGGCTTAAGTGCTTGCAGCCTTAAGTGGCCTCATCAGTGAGAAAATAAAGAGCATGACAGCTCATTGGGGGCAAAATCACTCGGTGATTGGAGGTGGGCAGAGACACAAGGCTGGGTCTTCCCTGTCTTATCACAAAGCAGGGTTGAATGGTCGCTAAAGCTATTGACTGAGCCCTGTCTGCTGGCAACTGTATTGATAGGCACCTGTCAATAGTTGCAAAGCTGCTGACATGCCTAGGTCTGTGGGTTTATCTATTAAAAAAAAATAGTTGAGAAAATAGCATATATACCCGGGGGTCAGTGGGCACAGAAGTATGGCTGTTGCTTGAAATTAGAAGTGGGAGAAGGAAAGGGAGGAGAGAGAACTGGAGCAGGGCATGCTTTCCACAGCGGAAGGGAAGTGGGGGAATAGCTTGTTTAAAATGGAAGAATCAGTTAAAGGTGTGTCTGCATGAGATGGTGGTGCTGGGGCAGTTATTGCCACAAAACAGCCTTGGTAAAAAACCGCAGGTTTCTCAAAGCTCTGCAGTTGAATCTTGAAATACCCTAGTTTTCTAAGCAAAGTTTTCTGCTCACCACTGGCAGGTAAATGGAATATCTAATTGTAGACTCCTGCAGAGTTTAAAACAAGGACTGAAGTGTGATGCATGTGGCTGCAGGGTATGCTGTGGCATCTGAGTTGTTGCTGGTGTCTGCCTTTTAAGTCTGAAAGGGAGGGTTGAGGGGGAGGCTGCAGCACTGTGAATAGAGTTACTGGGTGGGGATGTCCTTCCGAAATAGCCGAAGAACAAACGGGACTTCTCATGGTACCCTTGTTCCTGCGTAGGACCAGAGGCCGCAGGGCGTGTGCCTGTTCCAGAAAGCGCCTTATAAGCCCATAAGGATCAACAGCGAAAGGCCAAAACGACTTAGAAAGTAGCTGTTAAAGGTGATTTGAAGTATTTTTCACTGACCCTCCTCTTGATGTGAGCCATCAGCTTTTAGTTTGCATGTATATAGAGAGATTTTTCTCCCTGTCTGATGCTACAGAGAGACACTTAAACCTCTTTGTCCATTTGGGTAAGGGCAGTAACCTCCAGCTGGGTGCAGGGCAGGGCATGCGGCACTTCTGTACCCAGACTTGTAAGGTGGGTCCTTTCCTTGATTTAACCATTCCCACCCAGAATAAGAAATGAGTCCTCTTACCCAGACTTTGATGGAACATGCGTTTGTCATCAAAGTGATGTGCTGGCTCTCTTCTTCTTCTGTATTTTCTTTTTTTTTGGTTGCACTTCTGGTATTGGTGCACTGGGGTGAGAACACGCTTTGCATATGTGGGTTTGGCCCCAGTCCAGCGTGAGTTCTGCTCTCACATGAGTGGCAGTCTGGGCTCAGCACTAATCCTCCAGTGTCAGGGTTGCCTTGTTGCTGTGGGATCTTGATTGCAGTCCAAAGCGGGGCTTTGGTCAGGTGACTGTCATAAGTACACAGATGTTTCTTGGAATTAAAGCTCTTTAGCTGAGGTTGGCTCCTGAGTGAGCTCGGAACCCGGTTTCTGATACAAAACAGCCAGGTGTGTGTTGGCTGTGGCTGACCACACGCACAGGGAGGGACAGCCCTGTCTGCCCTGCTTTTGACTCTTTTGTTTGCACGGCTGAGTGAAGAACTTCGACCTTCAAAGTTATTTGAATGCTTCTTGGTACTGGTTAACACCACCACTTCTTTCTGCATCGCCCTAGCAATTGCTGTTTTTACATGCATTAGAAACTTGAAAGGCTCATAAAGTGACGGTCGTTTTCAATACATAGAGCCAAGGAGATTTTTAACTTGTGGTAATTAATGCCCCACCTTTAAGACCTCTGTATTGTCCTGGATGTAGGTCACCAGATGATGACAGGAAGTGGTCTGATGATTTTTTCTGCGTCTTTGCAAGATTTCTAAATTCTTCACAGTCAACTGCATGTACCCTTCTCTTATAATTTGATATAAAATTTGCTCCTGTTACATTTACCATGTTTCAAACACACCTTCAGTACTTCCTCAGAGGCAGCGGTGTGTCTGAGTAAGTCAGGCTGGGTTTGGACACTCTCTGAAGATGAGCAGGCATGGCTTGCCTGTGCTCTTGTTCTGCTGTGGCATTTCTTAGAGACGCCTGGTTCAAGCACTGAGCGTAGCTTGGAGGGTTGGTGGGAGCTTCGGGGGACCTGTGGGTCTGCTTCAGCAGCCTCTGCCACGGGAGCCTGAGACTGTCTCCTAGCTAGCCTGCCTGTACTGAGGAGGTTCTGCTTTTCCTTGGAAAAGATGGCATGTGTGCTTTGTATTGAAGTAGGTGAAGGGCAGTGAATACCTGCTGGGAAACCTGAATAGCACTTGGACAGAATTCTGCTCATCTGGTGGTATATATTGTTGGCATTCTTAGGAGAGTAGAATCTCTCTTGCCCTCTTTCAGAACATCTGTTTCTGTGCCTGAAGTCATCTTTTGCCTGCCTTTCTTTCTTCCATTTGAATCCACTTCTACCTAAATAGTCTTCTTTGCAGCATCAGAACTGTGAATGCCAGCAAGGATTTTGTCAGGTCATTTTGGGTGTTTCGTTCTGCAGGAAAGTCACTGCGAGAAGCACTGGAGTGTACACTTGTGATGGGCAGAACCGTGAGAGGCTGTGGGACGTGAGCTGAGCTGCGTTTGAGCTCACTGAGGCAGAATGATAGCAAAGGTATAACAGTAGAGAGGTTTTTTCAGTAGGATCTTGGTGCTTGTGAAACTTTACAGAAGTTTCTTATTGTATCTGTTTCAGAAAAAGGACATGTATGCCATGTCTTCTTACTGTAACAGCTGGTCTAATGAAAGCTCTCTAAAGAATATTTCCTTACATTACTGTGGTTACATAAATACTGCTACTCTGTTACACAGTTATTCTGTAACTTGTTGTAATTTTGATGATTTTTGCCACATGAATGCTGAATTATGCATTGCATGGAAGCTCCTGTCACAAGTCCCAAGTAATAGTAAAACTGGAGTTTAAAACCGAGTGAGCTTTAAAAATGAAATAGTTGGCAGAACGTTCTTTGAATTTATGGTGGGGGTCATATAGAAATTCCTCTGTCCATTTCTGGATTCCCCCTGCTTAGCATCATCTACCTCTGATTGTTACAGAAATTGTTTGTGTTGAGATAGAAACTAATTGGAATTAGGGCTATGAAGATGGTGACAGGACTGGAGGAGAAGCCGTACAAGGGCAGCTGAGGTCACTTGTTCTGTTCAGCCTGGAGGAGACTGAGGGGAGACCTTGTGGGGTTACAAGAGTAGGCTGCAGGCAGCCTTGGCCTTGATGGCTTGCAGCTGTGTCCCTGGGAAGAGGGAAGGCCAAGCATTGAATGCAGGTGTGGTGATTCCTACAACAAGAAGCACATGAGTAGCCCAAGGGATGATGGGGATAAAGGGCTGTGCTGTAGGATCACAGAGCAGCAGATACTGACCTGGGTTGGAGCTGACCGGGTGGATGCTGAGCTGGTGCCTGTGGATGTCTGCCCCTGCATGCTGGTGCCTGCGGATGCTGGCTCGTGCCTGTTGATGCCTGCTTCTGCCTGCCACCCTCCTCTGCCACTGCCTGCCTCTGGTTGCTGATGCCTGCTACCCTACGCCATGCTGGACTCTTTGGACTC